>OY776277.1:66995410-67015410 GCA_963675445.1 Linnaemya vulpina | reverse complement strand
TACCCTTTCACTTGTGAAAACGATATACCATTCCACATATAAATTTTCTCTTCCTTACTTTTTTCATCTTTCTCAGTTTCATTACTGTCTTGATTAGGGCTGGTTATACGATCGTCCTTTGATTTTCTTCTCAACTCCTCAGTCATTTTTCTAGTCATTATATTTATAGATCTTGACGTCTATAATAATTGCAGAAAACTACGAATCTTCTTGTGTTATCTGCATTTTGCGGAACAGGGTAAGTCCGAAGTGCTACACTTTTATTCGGGTCTGTCATTATTCCCCTATCTGTAATAAGATGTCCCAAATAGACTACTTCTGGTTTCAAGAAATTACATTTATTCGGATTCAATTTGAGATTATGGTTTCTCTACCTCTGAAATACCCTTATCAAATTGTGGTGTTGTAAGGAACAACCAAAAACAATTATATCGTCCACGTATATAAATACATTGGAGTCTAATCCCGTTAATGCTATTGTCAGCATTCTTTGGAATACCATTGAAGTCTGGTATTATTTTGGATGCGTCGAGTATGCCAAACGATGCCATTTCTGTAATGTGTTTTGTTTTCAAATATTTTAAAATCTTTTGCTCAATTTCATTAACGTCCTTTATAGGATAACCTTCATTCTTTAATGCAATGGATTTTAATTCTTCAACTGTTCTTAAAGTAATTACTATATAATTTTCTGTATAGTTTCTGTTATGGCTTTTCTTTAAATTCTTATATATACTTATCAATCTATCGATTTATTATACATTTTCTATTTTGTTGGTAAATTTGATTGCTTTCTTTCTCATATATTCCTTATAATATTCATGTATTTTTCCTAGCACCAAAAATACCAAAAGGATCAGTATTATTTGTTGCAAATGATCCTGAGTACGCCCCTATTGTTTTCATTTACAATGATGGCCTCCTTTGAAAACCATACGCCCATTTTTGAAATATTACATAAACTTTCTTTTCCTACTACTTTATATTTTTTTATACATGCATAACCATTACATTAATTTAAAAAAAAATCTTTAGTTGTTGTTTCTTACGGTACGGATCTCGTTCGAAAGCCTGGTTTTCTCAGCTTTGTTGCTGGTCAGATGGAACTTCCTGTATGTTTCGGCAATTAGTTTTCGCTTCTTCACCGCTTTACCGCCTCTTTTCTTTCTTTTTTCTTCTTTCTTTTTGGGATTTTCAGGTCTTGGTACTTGTGCTTGGATTTCTGTAGGCGTTTAAGATACTCCTGGATCGTCATGTAAATATATGGAAAGGGGTGTTTAAATATTATTTGTCCCTATAGGATTCTTGATTTATTAAAGAGCCTTAGAATCGATAGTCGGCTCTATAAGATGGCAAAGTCAATTGCCGAAGTGAGAAATAAAATTGTTTTCAGTTTAGAGTCAAAATTATTTCTCAATTTTATTAACAAAAATCTTCAGCTTATGTATATACTATTCTTATTCCACACATTACAATAACAATTCTTATTTCAATTTCTTACTTCAATATCAATTGCAATATCATATTGATTAATACAAACGAAATTTGCTTATTCTGCACAATTGCAATTTTGTTCAGTGAAGTTGTTTCATAAATGTGACCTAATTTTATTTGGTGTTTATGTCAGTTTGTTTTCTTTATTTTTTTTTTTTTTTTGCCTTTATTTTTGTCTTTTGTATTTCCGTGTGGTATCATATGTATAACTACATTATAAATGTACTACATATGAAAGTATACATATATATATATATATATATATATATATATATATATATATATATATATATACATATATATACATATATATACACATATAGTATACATATATATATATATATATATGTATATATATATATATATATATATATACATACATACACACATTTATATTTATATATATATATATATATATATATATATATATAAGAGTGATTTTTTTGCTATTATCTTTTTGGCAACACTAGTTTTGACAGCTCGCGCACGTTTTGTATCTTGTGTCACTGTCAAACATCTTCAGTTTGGTCTATAATTTAATCATGAATCGTCTTACAAACGAACAACGCTTGCAAATTATTGAATTTTATTACCAAAATGCGTGCTCTGTTAAGAAAGTTCATCGCGCGCTTCTTCCATTTTATGGTCAGTTTAATCGACCTACTAAGGCTTCTATTCGGGCTATTGTAAAAAAATTTCGCACCAAATTTACATTGTTGGACATTAAACCACCAACACGCTTACGTAGAGTGCGAACTGAAGAAAATATCGCAGCCGTATCGGCCAGTGTTGGTGATGACCGTGAATTATCGATTCGGCGCCGTTCGCAGCAATTGGGCCTCTGTTACTCCACTACGTGAAAAATTTTGCGGAAGGATTTGGGTGTGAAGCCTTATAAGATACAGCTGGTGCAAGAATTGAAGCCAAACGACCTACCACAACGCCAAATATTTGGTGAATGGGCTCTTGAAAAGTTAAATGAAGATCCACTTTTTTATCGAAGAATTGTGTTCAGCGACGAGGCTCATTTCTGGTTGAATGGAGTGAAGAGCAGCCAGAAGCATTGCAAGAGCTACCAATGCATCCACAAAAAACAACCGTTTGGTGCGGATTATGGGCTGGCGGCATCATTGGGCCGTATTTCTTCAAAGATGATGCGAATCACAACGTTACTGTGAATGGTGAGCGCTACCGTGCGATGATAACAAACTTTTTTTTGCCCAAAATGGAAGAGCTTGACTTGCATGACATGTGGTTTTAACAAGACGGTGCCACATGCCACACAGCACGCGAAACAATGGACCAATTGAGAGGCGAGTTCGGTGAACAGTTTATTTCACGCTTGGGACCAGTCAATTGGCCGCCCAGATCGTGCGATTTAACGCCTCTAGACTATTTTTTGTGGGGCTATGTTAAGGCTAATGTCTATAGCGACAAGCCCGCTTCGATTGACGCACTGGAAGCCAACATTGCCAACATTATTCGTGAGATACCGGCCGAAATGTTGGAAAGAGTATGCCAAAATTGGACTAAGCGGATGGACCATTTGAGGCGCAGCCGCAGCCAACATTTGCATGAAATAATCTTCAAACATTAAATTATATCGACCCAACTATCAATCCAAATAAATATTTCATGCATTTTTCTGAATTTTGTGTGTTTTCTTTTTTTTTAATTTCCGATAGTTCTTATAAAATCATCGGGTGCTACAAAATGACGTTTATGTTATGCAGCAATACGAACAAAAAAAGCTGAATTCTTTCATTCCTTTCGATATTACAACGCGTTTAAGATCGTTTTCATATGTAACTCAATTACATTTTGTATTTAAGTAAATTTATGTTTTGTTTAAATAAATAGCACACATTCAACGAAATCCTAAGCTATTCTTATTTATTGGATAAATAACGTACATATATTACCAAATTGGTGACCCCGCTTTAGAACCGATTTGCATACGGAATCTTTTTGCAAATTTCTCACAAAAGAATTGCAAATCATTGGAATTTTACTTGGATTTCCGCCATCTTGTTTTTTGGTGCAACGTGTCTGGGTTAACTTGTTAGCCATTTTGCGTTTATTAACAAGTGTGTGCGTGACATTGGTTAAAAAATATGTCTCATGACGAGGCAGGGCACGCAGCCGCTAACGATAGTGGTTTTTCACTATCATCTGCTGCCAATGTTAGCGCCGTGTATGCCAGGTTGTCGGTGCCCGCAATGTCGAGCACAAATATCGAGGCTTGGTTTACCGCTATGGACTTCTGGTTCACGGCCTCTGGTATAGTTGCCGATAAACAGAAGGCCGCAACAATATTAAAAGCGATGGATCCGAATGTTATTTCCCAGTTGGCTGATGTAATTGCAACGCTGCCACAAACAGACCGCTTCGCCTACGTAAAACAAAAACTTATTGATCACTTTGCTGATAGTGAGCAGCGTCGCCTCAACCGTCTTTTATCAGATCTGCCGTTGGGAGACAAAAAGCCATCCGAATTGTATTTCGAAATGAAGAACATTGCTGGTAACACGCTTGGAGACGCAGCATTAAAAGGCCTTTGGACAAAACGTTTGCCTGAATTTGCCCAGCCGGTGGTCGCTGCCTCGTCTGGCCCCCCAACTGAATTCACGAAAATTGCCGATTCAATTGTCGATGCCATGGCACCGAACCGAAATCAACGTGTTCAGTCGCAAGCACCAAACGAAATCAGCGAACTACGTGCAGCTGTAATTGAGTTAAGCAAAAAATTTGAAAGACCTTCGACACGATCACACTCACGTGGGCCAAGTACACAACGCAACCGTTCTAAAAGTCGCCAAACATACCAAAGCGACACTTCTGGTAATGAATGCTGGTACCACAAGAAGTATGGCCGCAGCGCTCAAAAGTGCCGAAGCCCATGCAGACATAAGCGTCGGCAGAGTACGCAGCGTGCAGCCGTCACTTCCAACAACTGACTTGGTAGACAGGTGGAGGATGCAAGCGAAAGCTCCCCCACCAAATGTCAAATTTTTCGCTTACAGGTGAGAGACATATATAGTAATAAAAATTTTCTGGTCGATAGTGGCCGTCCTGCCCTTAACGTCGAAGTCGTTTGATGTCCGTCGAACAGCTGTTGTTTTATACGCCGCCAATGGTTCTCCTATTAAGGTCATCGGAGAAAAGCGCATTAAATTGGACCTAAGCTTGCGCTGAGACTTTCACTGGTCTTTTGAAAATCGCAGACGTGACGTCACCGACTATCGGCGCCGATTTCATCAAACACTACGATTTGTTAATCGACCTGCGTCGTAATCGCCTGATCGACAACATAACCGGACTCGTCTCACAACTAACATCCTCATCGCATTTCGAAGCAGCCGTCATCAAAACGTACGACACAAATAATTCTTACGCCGACATTTTGGAGCAATTCGCTGACATCACCAAGCTCACGCCGTATGGTTCAGCAACAAAATCTTCTATTTCGCACAAAATTGAAACAACTGGTCAGCCCGTTTTTCGCAGACCGAGACGTCTTTCGCCGGAGAAGCTTTTGGCCGCTAAATCCGAGTTTGATTTTTTAATAAAAACAGGTATTTGTCAACCGTCTAACAGCAATTGGTCAAGTCCGCTCCATATGGTAAGGAAGAATGACGGTACCTGGAGGCCATGCGGAGACTACCGTGCTCTAAATGCTCGCACATTGCCAGATCGGTACCCTCTGCCGTATCTGACGGATTTTACAACAAATCTGAGAGGTAAGAAAATTTTTTCAAAGATTGACCTTCAGAAAGATTTCCACCAGGTACCGATCTCTCCCGATGACGTCCTGAAAACGGCAATTAGTACCCCATTCGGCCTCTACGAGTTCAAATTCATGACTTTCGGCGTGTGCAACGCCGCACAAACGTTTCAAAGGTTAATAAACGAAGTGTTGCGAGGCCTTGATTTCGTTTTTCCCTACATCGACGATATTTGCGTCGCATCAGCTTCGGCCGAACAGCATCGTCAGGATCTAATCGCAGTTTTTCGTCGTCTTCGAGACAATCATCTCACAATAAACGTAAACAAATGCGAATTTGGGAAAAGCGAAATAAAATTCCTCGGACATTTGGTCAACGCTGACGGCATTCGCCCTCTGCCCGAAAAAGTTGCGGCTATACTGGATTTTCCAAAACCCAAAGTGGCTCAAGAGCTTAAGAGGTTTATCGCCATGGTAAACTTTTACAGGAAGTTCTTGCCACATGCGATATCGTATAAAATGCAGCTGCAACAACTTATCATCGGCAATAAGAAAAACGACCGCAGCCCGCTGAAATGGGATTCGTCTACAGAAGCTGCTTCCGACCGCTGTAAGAGCGAACTGGCCAACGCTGCTCTCTTAGCGCATCCTGCTTCTGACGCCGAGTTGGCGTTGTATGTTGATGCATCTGATACAGCGGTGGGGGCAGCCTTGCATCAACAAATTAATGGAAACCTTCAACCTTTGGCATTTTATTCTAAAAAGTTTACGAGTACTCAACAAAAATATTCAACGTACGATCAGGAGCTAGCAGCGATGTATCCAGCCGTGTGTCATTTCCGTTATATGATAGAAGGACGGCGGTGTTACATAGTTACCGATCACCGACCGCTTATTTTTGCGTTTCAACAAAAACTTGAAAAAGCCTCGCCCCGCAGAATTTGTCAGCCCGATTTTGTCAGTCAATTCACGACAGATATTCGCCATACGCCTAGCAAACGTCACTGCCGACGCGCTGTCCCGCATCGACTCAATAAGTCAAATTGTAGATTACACCCGTATTGCAGCGGCTCAACAAATGGACGAAGAGCTTCAAAAAATGATTAAAAACGAAGGTACTACATCAAATTCTCTGAAATTGAAATATTTTCCAATCCCAGGTTGCAACGATGAGCTTTTCTGTGACACAACAACATCTCGATTTCGCCCTTGCATCCCGAAGGAGTTTCGTCAACAAATTTTAGCAAAAATCCACGATTTGTCTCATCCAGGTATTCGGGCCACAACCGATTTTGTTGGCCTGGGATGCGGAAAGATGCTGCTGTTTTCGTACGAAATTGTTTACAATGCCAGCGCTCGAAAGTTCAGCAACATACTCGTTCAGCTCCTGTCAAATATGAGCCGACGAAAGAACGTTTCGCTCATATTAACATAGACATCGTTGGTCCGTTCCCATTATGTGAAGGCCAACGATATTGCCTAACAATTATTGACCGTTTCACTCGTTGGCCGGAGGCAGTTCCGATTCCTGACATGTCAGCTGATGCGGTCGTTAAAGCTCTCCTAGCTCAGTGGATTTCGAGGTTCGGTGTCCCAGCTCGGATAACTTCGGATCGTGGCCTCCAATTTGAATCTTCAGTTTTCATCGAATTGGTAAATACAATTGGCGCATCACACCTTCGTACTACACCGTATCATCCACAGTCCAACGGCATCATTGAGAGGTGGCACCGCACATTTAAGGCAGCCATTTTATGTCATAATCCAGCACGATGGGTGTACCATCTGCCAACTATTTTGCTTGGACTGCGGGTTGCTTTCAAGCCAGATTTAAAAGCATCGCCAGCTGAGTTGGTTTACGGCTCCACTTTAACGATTCCTGGGGAATTTTTTCACCCAGCTAAGATCCCCGACTCTGCCAGCGAGTTTATCACCGATTTTCGATCAGTAATGCAGAAGCTTAAGCCAACCGATACATCCCAACATGCTATGCCTAGCACATTCATTTCGAAAAACCTAAAAAATTCATCCCTCGTCTTCGTCCGCAATGACTCGATACGGCCTTCGCTTACGCATCACTACGACGGTCCATACCAGATTTTAAAACGCTTCGACAAATATTTTACAATTTTGATACGAGGTCGACCAAACAACATCAGTATCGACCGTTTAAAACCAGCTTTTACCGAAAGTAGTGATCTCAACGATTACTCACCTGCTCCAGAGGTACCCAGCGCTTGCCATGACAGCAGTGAGCAACAAGAAATTTTACCTGATGGCATAAGTCAAAAAGTTCCTAGCAACAACGATCTCAACTCCAGACCAGCTTTAAACTTGTCACCTGAAATAACACAGCCTAGAGCCACTTCGAGTAGTCGCCGGGTTACGGTTCCTCTGAGGTTCAGATGAGCCCCCTCCGGTAGGGGGAATGCTGTGGCATCACCGTTGTGATACCGGCTACTCGATGCACCAACTACTCGGGTGCTAGAAAATGACGTTTATGTTCTGCAGCAATACGAACAAAAAAAGCTGAATTCTTTCATTCCTTTCGATATTACAACGTTTTTAAGATCGTTTTCATATGTAACTCAATTACATTTTGTATTTAAGTAAATTTATGTTTTGTTTAAATAAATAGCACACATTCAACGAAATCCTAAGCTATTCTTATTTATTGGATAAATAACGTACATATATTACCAAATTGGTGACCCCGCTTTAGAACCGATTTGCATACGGAATCTTTTTGCAAATTTCTCACAAAAGAATTGCAAATCATTGGAATTTTACTTGGATTTCCGCCATCTTGTTTTTTGGTGCAACGTGTCTGGGTTAACTTGTTAGCCATTTTGCGTTTATTAACAAGTGTGTGCGTGACATTGGTTAAAAAATATGTCTCATGACGAGGCAGGGCACGCAGCCGCTAACGATAGTGGTTTTTCACTATCATCTGCTGCCAATGTTAGCGCCGTGTATGCCAGGTTGTCGGTGCCCGCAATGTCGAGCACAAATATCGAGGCTTGGTTTACCGCTATGGACTTCTGGTTCACGGCCTCTGGTATAGTTGCCGATAAACAGAAGGCCGCAACAATATTAAAAGCGATGGATCCGAATGTTATTTCCCAGTTGGCTGATGTAATTGCAACGCTGCCACAAACAGACCGCTTCGCCTACGTAAAACAAAAACTTATTGATCACTTTGCTGATAGTGAGCAGCGTCGCCTCAACCGTCTTTTATCAGATCTGCCGTTGGGAGACAAAAAGCCATCCGAATTGTATTTCGAAATGAAGAACATTGCTGGTAACACGCTTGGAGACGCAGCATTAAAAGGCCTTTGGACAAAACGTTTGCCTGAATTTGCCCAGCCGGTGGTCGCTGCCTCGTCTGGCCCCCCAACTGAATTCACGAAAATTGCCGATTCAATTGTCGATGCCATGGCACCGAACCGAAATCAACGTGTTCAGTCGCAAGCACCAAACGAAATCAGCGAACTACGTGCAGCTGTAATTGAGTTAAGCAAAAAATTTGAAAGACCTTCGACACGATCACACTCACGTGGGCCAAGTACACAACGCAACCGTTCTAAAAGTCGCCAAACATACCAAAGCGACACTTCTGGTAATGAATGCTGGTACCACAAGAAGTATGGCCGCAGCGCTCAAAAGTGCCGAAGCCCATGCAGACATAAGCGTCGGCAGAGTACGCAGCGTGCAGCCGTCACTTCCAACAACTGACTTGGTAGACAGGTGGAGGATGCAAGCGAAAGCTCCCCCACCAAATGTCAAATTTTTCGCTTACAGGTGAGAGACATATATAGTAATAAAAATTTTCTGGTCGATAGTGGCCGTCCTGCCCTTAACGTCGAAGTCGTTTGATGTCCGTCGAACAGCTGTTGTTTTATACGCCGCCAATGGTTCTCCTATTAAGGTCATCGGAGAAAAGCGCATTAAATTGGACCTAAGCTTGCGCTGAGACTTTCACTGGTCTTTTGAAAATCGCAGACGTGACGTCACCGACTATCGGCGCCGATTTCATCAAACACTACGATTTGTTAATCGACCTGCGTCGTAATCGCCTGATCGACAACATAACCGGACTCGTCTCACAACTAACATCCTCATCGCATTTCGAAGCAGCCGTCATCAAAACGTACGACACAAATAATTCTTACGCCGACATTTTGGAGCAATTCGCTGACATCACCAAGCTCACGCCGTATGGTTCAGCAACAAAATCTTCTATTTCGCACAAAATTGAAACAACTGGTCAGCCCGTTTTTCGCAGACCGAGACGTCTTTCGCCGGAGAAGCTTTTGGCCGCTAAATCCGAGTTTGATTTTTTAATAAAAACAGGTATTTGTCAACCGTCTAACAGCAATTGGTCAAGTCCGCTCCATATGGTAAGGAAGAATGACGGTACCTGGAGGCCATGCGGAGACTACCGTGCTCTAAATGCTCGCACATTGCCAGATCGGTACCCTCTGCCGTATCTGACGGATTTTACAACAAATCTGAGAGGTAAGAAAATTTTTTCAAAGATTGACCTTCAGAAAGATTTCCACCAGGTACCGATCTCTCCCGATGACGTCCTGAAAACGGCAATTAGTACCCCATTCGGCCTCTACGAGTTCAAATTCATGACTTTCGGCGTGTGCAACGCCGCACAAACGTTTCAAAGGTTTATAAACGAAGTGTTGCGAGGCCTTGATTTCGTTTTTCCCTACATCGACGATATTTGCGTCGCATCAGCTTCGGCCGAACAGCATCGTCAGGATCTAATCGCAGTTTTTCGTCGTCTTCGAGACAATCATCTCACAATAAACGTAAACAAATGCGAATTTGGGAAAAGCGAAATAAAATTCCTCGGACATTTGGTCAACGCTGACGGCATTCGCCCTCTGCCCGAAAAAGTTGCGGCTATACTGGATTTTCCAAAACCCAAAGTGGCTCAAGAGCTTAAGAGGTTTATCGCCATGGTAAACTTTTACAGGAAGTTCTTGCCACATGCGATATCGTATAAAATGCAGCTGCAACAACTTATCATCGGCAATAAGAAAAACGACCGCAGCCCGCTGAAATGGGATTCGTCTACAGAAGCTGCTTCCGACCGCTGTAAGAGCGAGCTGGCCAACGCTGCTCTCTTAGCGCATCCTGCTTCTGACGCCGAGTTGGCGTTGTATGTTGATGCATCTGATACAGCGGTGGGGGCAGCCTTGCATCAAAAAATTAATGGAAACCTTCAACCTTTGGCATTTTATTCTAAAAAGTTTACGAGTACTCAACAAAAATATTCAACGTACGATCAGGAGCTAGCAGCGATGTATCCAGCCGTGTGTCATTTCCGTTATATGATAGAAGGACGGCGGTGTTACATAGTTACCGATCACCGACCGCTTATTTTTGCGTTTCAACAAAAACTTGAAAAAGCCTCGCCCCGCAGAATTTGTCAGCCCGATTTTGTCAGTCAATTCACGACAGATATTCGCCATACGCCTAGCAAACGTCACTGCCGACGCGCTGTCCCGCATCGACTCAATAAGTCAAATTGTAGATTACACCCGTATTGCAGCGGCTCAACAAATGGACGAAGAGCTTCAAAAAATGATTAAAAACGAAGGTACTACATCAAATTCTCTGAAATTGAAATATTTTCCAATCCCAGGTTGCAACGATGAGCTTTTCTGTGACACAACAACATCTCGATTTCGCCCTTGCATCCCGAAGGAGTTTCGTCAACAAATTTTAGCAAAAATCCACGATTTGTCTCATCCAGGTATTCGGGCCACAACCGATTTTGTTGGCCTGGGATGCGGAAAGATGCTGCTGTTTTCGTACGAAATTGTTTACAATGCCAGCGCTCGAAAGTTCAGCAACATACTCGTTCAGCTCCTGTCAAATATGAGCCGACGAAAGAACGTTTCGCTCATATTAACATAGACATCGTTGGTCCGTTCCCATTATGTGAAGGCCAACGATATTGCCTAACAATTATTGACCGTTTCACTCGTTGGCCGGAGGCAGTTCCGATTCCTGACATGTCAGCTGATGCGGTCGTTAAAGCTCTCCTAGCTCAGTGGATTTCGAGGTTCGGTGTCCCAGCTCGGATAACTTCGGATCGTGGCCTCCAATTTGAATCTTCAGTTTTCATCGAATTGGTAAATACAATTGGCGCATCACACCTTCGTACTACACCGTATCATTCACAGTCCAACGGCATCATTGAGAGGTGGCACCGCACATTTAAGGCAGCCATTTTATGTCATAATCCAGCACGATGGGTGTACCATCTGCCAACTATTTTGCTTGGACTGCGGGTTGCTTTCAAGCCAGATTTAAAAGCATCGCCAGCTGAGTTGGTTTACGGCTCCACTTTAACGATTCCTGGGGAATTTTTTCACCCAGCTAAGATCCCCGACTCTGCCAGCGAGTTTATCACCGATTTTCGATCAGTAATGCAGAAGCTTAAGCCAACCGATACATCCCAACATGCTATGCCTAGCACATTCATTTCGAAAAACCTAAAAAATTCATCCCTCGTCTTCGTCCGCAATGACTCGATACGGCCTTCGCTTACGCATCCCTACGACGGTCCATACCAGATTTTAAAACGCTTCGACAAATATTTTACAATTTTGATACGAGGTCGACCAAACAACATCAGTATCGACCGTTTAAAACCAGCTTTTACCGAAAGTAGTGATCTCAACGATTACTCACCTGCTCCAGAGGTACCCAGCGCTTGCCATGACAGCAGTGAGCAACAAGAAATTTTACCTGATGGCATAAGTCAAAAAGTTCCTAGCAACAACGATCTCAACTCCAGACCAGCTTTAAACTTGTCACCTGAAATAACACAGCCTAGAGCCACTTCGAGTAGTCGCCGGGTTACGGTTCCTCTGAGGTTCAGATGAGCCCCCTCCGGTAGGGGGAATGCTGTGGCATCACCGTTGTGATACCGGCTACTCGATGCACCAACTACTCGGGTGCTAGAAAATGACGTTTATGTTCTGCAGCAATACGAACAAAAAAAGCTGAATTCTTTCATTCCTTTCGATATTACAACGCGTTTAAGATCGTTTTCATATGTAACTCAATTACATTTTGTATTTAAGTAAATTTATGTTTTGTTTAAACAAATAGCACACATTCAACGAAATCCTAAGCTATTCTTATTTATTGGATAAATAACGTATATTACCAAATAAATATATATATTTTATAAACTTATTCGACCTTATTTTTTATTAATTTATTAGGTTTATTCAAGCAAAAGATCTATTATTTCTTATTTTTTATATAAAAATTGTGTTTATTAATCCAATATTTCGCTTCTTTGTGTAGCTTCTTCAGGGATATGTAATTTAAAATTAAATGTTTTTATTTTTTCAATTTAACATATACAAACAAAAATTATTTGAAATAAAATTTTTCAATTCACAATTACAAACAAAACGAAAAAATGAACAATATTACAAATGTATATGTGAGCAAACAAAAATATTATTATATCCTATAATTTAATATCCGTTTTTATTTAATAAATATCTATATGTATGAGCAACATTAGCTGTATCTGCCTTAAAACTAATTCTCTTATCTATTGGAACATTAATAATATGTAGCATTTCTAACATGTATCTACGTTTCTAATTATTCTCTGTATTTAAAATTGAGACAGTATTAAAATCTGGAAAATAATTAAAATTTACACAGATACTAATGCTATTTTTTGTGAAGAAATATTGTTTCTATATTTTTGATCTGTTCTATGACCTGCTAACCTGGTTTTAAATTTATTTTTAGTTGTACCTACACATATTTTATTACAATTTTCACTACTATTACAACTATTTTTATTATTACTATTTCTCTAATGTTTCAGACATTTTTGGTACATATGTTAAAGATTTATATATTTTTATTTCAGAAGAAACATCTACATTCCATCTGTTATATCTATAGTCTTATTAATTTGCAAATTAAGTAATTAGGGAAACTATTATTTACTAATATATATCTAATAATTTTTATATTCTTACTATGAAAGTCAATATCACTTACTGATAATATTCTTTCTATAAGATTTTTAGCTGTATTTATAATCATTCTCCTAGGATGTTTTGAAAAATAGTTAATTATTCTACCTAAAGAAGTTGGTTTCTTATACCAAACTATTAACAACCAATTATTTCTTTTAATTACTAATGTATCTAAATATGGTAGTTTAGAATTACTTTCTTTTTCAATTGTAAATTTAATATCTGGATGAAAATTATTAAATGTTGATAACATTATTTCTATATTTCTTTCTGAAATAACACAGAATAAATCATCAACATATTTTGTTAAAACCTTTGGTTTAACCAATAATTTTTCTATGCAATCATCCAGTAATTCTTCCATTACAATATCAGCCATAATTGGTCAAAC
Source organism: Linnaemya vulpina (assembly GCA_963675445.1). Lineage (NCBI taxonomy): Eukaryota > Metazoa > Arthropoda > Insecta > Diptera > Tachinidae > Linnaemya > Linnaemya vulpina. The sequence goes on along the minus strand of OY776277.1, from coordinate 67,001,762 downwards.
TGGAGAACCCATTGGAATTCCTTTTTGTTGAATGTAGGTTTTATTGTTTTATTGAAAATATCTACTATCAATTATACATAATTTTACTATACTTAAAAACCATTCCTTTCTTATATTTGTATGTTGCAATATTAAATACCATTTCTTATCAATGATATCTACAGCAACATCAACTGGAATACTGGGGAATAGAGATACTTCATCAAAAGAAACTAATATCTCATCAGAATTCAATGTTAAGTGTTTCACTTTATTTCTGAATTGCATAGCATTAATAACATTGTCTTTTGAATTAATTGTTAAATGCTTTAAAATGTTTGTAATATATTTACAAAGACCATATGAAGGAGAATTTATAGAAGAACAAATTGGTCTTAAAGGAAAATTATTCTTATGAATCTAAGGTAGACCATATAACCTAGGAGCTACCGCTATATTTGTTTTAAGTCTACTTTTATCTATATTATTAATTATGTTTGATCTAAAAAGTTCATCCACTAAACTATTATTTAATTTTTGTAACCTAGTTGTTGGATCCTTATTTATTTCCTTATATGAGTTAAAGTCATTTAAAATATTATTAATTCTTATATCATAATCATTACTATTCAACTGTAGTGTTACCTTTATCAGCATTTAAAATAATTTTATTTTTGCTATATTTTAAACATCTTTCGCTAATTTTTACTTTATCTAGTAAAAATCTATCTATATTAGTTAATCTAATTTTATTTATATGACTATCAATAATTGAGGTTAATCTAGATCTAGGTATTTCTTGTTCATCTCTATCTTGTATAGTTTGTACAAGATCTTCTCCTTCCGAAATTATTTTCATAATAGGAAAAATTTTTTTTTGGAAGGAGAAGATCTTGTACAAACTATACAAGATAGAGATGTACAAGAAATAGCTAGATCTAGATTAACCATAATTATTTATAGTCATATAAATAAAATTAGATTAACTAATATATATTTATATATTTATATATATATATATATATATATATATATATATAATATAGTAAATATTTATATATATATATATATATATATATATATATATATGTATATATATATATATATATATATATATATATAATATAGTATATATTTATATATATATATATATATATATATATATATATATAATATAGTATATTTATATATTTATATATATATATATATATATATACACACACATATATATATATATATATATATATATATATATATAATATAGTAAATATTTATATATATTATATATATTTATATATAATATATATATATATATATATATATTATATATATATAATATATATATATATATATATATATATATATATAATATATATATATATATATATATATATATAATATATATATATATTATATATATTTATTATATATATAATATAGTAAATATTTATATATATATATATATATATATATATAATATAGTATATATTTATATATATATATATATATATATATATATATATATATATAATATAGTATATTTATATATTTATATATATATATATATATATACACACACATATATATATATATATATATATATATATATAGATATATATATATATATATATATATATATAAATAAATATATATTAGTTAATCTAATTCTATTTATATGACTATCAATATATTATATATATAATATAGTATATATTGTTACAAAGTTTAGAAATAGATTTAAATAAAACGACAATGTGGCTATATGTACTTGGCAGTACTGCCAATTAATCTCTAGTTGTCAAAATGTTACAATCCTGGTCAACACAATATAGATAATATTCAAATTAACGGAAATAGAATACTCCAGAATATACAAGATCATTCGAGGCTGTGCCAATAATAAGTGTAAATAACAACAACGGAAAACCTAGCAACATATATGCTAAGAGATGTTATTCTTAATGACCTTCTACGCAAGTATTCGCTGCTAATAAAGCTGAACAGGTTCACAAGTATACACAGCCATATACACATAGCAGAAGAAGAAATAAAACTACACAACACACATAGCACTCATACATACAACCACACATAGTTACCATAAGCAAAACACACAAGTCAGCATTGTCATGTATACAAACACACGTTTTAGCTACATGTTAAGTAAAGTACAACCAACAACAACCATGCCCAAAAGCTTCGCAAAGTTACCAGACGACGTCACTTTGCTATATAAAGACGCTGCCAGAGTCAGCGGAAGAGTGTGATTTCAAATATAAACGTGTTAACATCGCTAAGTGTTTAGTAGTACAAATACTCGTGTTAATAAAGTAATAAATAAAGTGTTGCCGCATTACATTTCTAAAATTTATTAGTCTGTGTTTTAATTTGATGCAATTAAACGAATCCTTCAAGGATAAGTAAAAACCCGTTTTTACGAAATGGTCTAAAAACGTAACAATTGGTGTCAGAAGTGGGATTGCAAAAATAATTAAAAGGACATTGCAATTTAAGAAAAAAAAATAATTAAAATTCGAGTTTGAGGACAAAGACGATGTGCAGGTATGCCCTCCTGCCACGACCAGAAGCATAGACATAAATTCAATGTTCGCTGCTATGATGATCCAGATAAAACAGAACTCTCAGCAGAAGCAGAAAAAGCTTGTAGCCGAAATACAGGAGTGAAATAAAGCCACGAACGAGACCCTGGTGGAGGTTTCTGAAGCCATTAAGAGGAGGGTGGATTCTATTGAGAATAAACTCTCAGAGCTGGCGGATAGAGTCCAACATCTAGAAAGCGGTGGCCTGGAACAGCATGCAAAGGAGTTCGAAGAGAAATTGCATGCTCTAGAGGACAAAGTGCATAACCTGGAGTATAGTGGCGGGCCAGTACGAGCAGTTGCGGAGGTTTCTGCGCCGATAAAAGCGCCATGCTTCGACTGCAGTGTACCATTAGGCATCTTCAAATTCCAGTTCGAGACGGTTGCTAGCAGAAATGGATGGGATGCTAAAGAAAAGGCCACAGAGTTGATTTTGTCCTTAATGGGTACAACAGAAACAACTATAATGAAATAATGGCAGCATTGCAGCGCAAGTATGGTGGTGAGCACAAGCGCGGTTTATACAGAATCGAATTGCAAAATAATTAAAAAGTTCAGAAGCCTAACGAATCTCTACAAGATTTCGCAGCTCACATATCCAGGCGAGAATCACCCGTTCCTGGACCACTTTAAAACTGAGGCTTTCGTTAACGGCATTCGCGACTCTGATATTAAACTGGCGATGTGCGCTACGCAGAAATCCACTTTCGCTGAAATTTTTGCATTTGCGCTGGCTCAAGGGACTGCAAGGATGGTTTTCAAGCCACAGATATGTAAAGTGCGGAATGTGGAGGTTTTGTCTGAGCAGGATAACAACCTGGTTGCTAGCTTTACAGAGGCAATGCGACAACTGCTGCCAGAAAGTGCTACCAAAGAAAAGCCTTTAACTGCGGAAAGATCGCTCATTTTGAGCGCAGCTGCAAAGCATCAAAGAAGAGAGGTAGATCTGTTTCGCCACCCAGAAACAGCATTGAGCATAGAAGGGGCACAAAGCATAACAATGCGGACCCTGCTGTTTAGAGTGTAAACATTGTGTTAGAACCGAGCAAAAGGAAGGCGTTGTTGATGTTCGGCTAATGCACATCGGCCCTGATGAAGACTGGTCAGCGGCACAGAGGGACGACAGCATACTAAGGAAAATTATAGCGGCCAAAGAAGAGGACAGACGACCGTCCCGGAATGAAATTTCGGCTGAAAGCCCACTCGCCAAATCTTATTGGGCTCAGTGGAACAGCGTCAAGGCTACTATAGATTAATTGGCAGTGCTGCCAAGTACATATAGCCACATTGTCGTTTTATTTAAATCAATTTCTAATCTTTGTAACACTTCCGCTTACTGAGCTCTTTTTTCAGCTGTTCAACTTTTAGCCCATCAAATTTCATGATTATTTATTGTATTTTTTTTAATGTCCTTTTTTTTATTTTTGCAATGTCCTTTTAATTATTTTTGTTATCCCACTTCTGACATCAATTGATGCTTAATTGCATCAAATTAAAAGACAGACAAATTAATTTTAGAAATATAATGCGCCAACACTTTATTTATTACTTTATTAACACGAGTATTTGTACTACTAAACACTTAGCGATGTTAACACGTCTATATTTGAAATCACACTCTTCCTCGCTGAACTCTGGCAGCGTCTTTATATAGCAAAGTGACGTCGTCTGGTAACTTCACGAAGCTTCTGGGCATGGTTGTTGTTGGTTGTACTTTACTTAACACGTAGCTATATACGTGTGTTTGTATACATGACAATACTGACTTGTGTGTTTTGCTTATGGTAACTATGTGTGGTTGTATGTATGAGTGTTCTGTGTGCTGTGTAGTCTTGTATTATGGAAGGAAAAACTCCATCGTTCGCCCCAAGTATTTTAATATATATATTAAAATACTAAATAATATAAATATATATTTATATTTTTGATCATTACTCTAATTTTCGGCTGACCGTGGGGAAAATATACATTTTTGTCGGGACACCACGGTCGGTAATGATGATTCCCTCGAAGAGGTCTTCTGGGCTTTTCGGCGGGACAGATGTTGTCTCGGGGTGGTATCGGTGTAAGTGGTGTCAATGATCCTTTACTTCAGGGTGTCACAGAAGACCCGTATTGACGGACCCAAGTGGATTATCCTTGAGGACAATAGCCCTTATCCTTAACGTAACTTAGATACATAGAGGTATTAAATTTGGAGAGATGTTTAAGAATGTGGCTGATTTCGTTCCTTTTTGCTTTACTTGTATAAAGAGAATTTTAAGAAAGAACTTTAATTAATAAATATGGGCATTTCCTGGGGTCATGAACGTACGTTCGTACGCTTTTGATGTGCAAGGATTATAGAAAACAAAACTTTCCTCATCTTTTTTTTGCGATTCAATAGAATTTCGGTAGCTCTACGTTTAGTGCGAAATATAGAATTCATCGAGTTTGAGTTTTCATAATAATAGTTATAAACATGTGGTCACGAACGTACGAAAAATAGAAGTCAACTTTGGCTGGCAGTAGTGAAGTATAAAAATCTGCGAAATGGAACGAAATATTTAGAGGCGAATAATTTATTTTAAAAGTGTATTAATGTAGGTATCTATTCATTATATACACAATAAAATATTTCTATTGGTTTTTGTTTAATTGGCTTAAGTACCGGTCGCGAACGTACGTTTTTTCCACATGTTTTTTATTATTATCACCGTGCATTTTCCCATAAATATCTCCAAATTTCCTTAACAAAGAACTTAATACTCAATTTATAGTGTGTAGTAGCCCTTATAAGAAGAAATAGATTATTTTATTTAATAAAGACTACCTTATTTAATATTTTTGCTTTATTTGTTTTTATTGAATATGCCGTTAGAGCTGTGCTTAATTTAAAGTTTTCATCACATATATATATATATATATATATATATATATATATAGTATATTTATATATATATATATATATATATATATATATATAGTATATTTATATATATATAAATATATATATATATATATATATATATATATATACATATATACAAATATATTAATATACTTACATACTATATATTATATATATATATATATATATATATATATATACATATATATACATAATATATGGTATATATATATATATATATATATATATATATATATATACAGTGCACTCGCGATAACGTGAACTAATTAAAACCAAGGGAGTTCATGTTAGCGAAATTGTTCACACTTGCGATTGCCAAATTTCATTAAAAAAAATAGTTTTTTTTTCAAATATTTTATTGTTATTTGCATTTTTAATAAATAAAAATAAAATTATTAATCCAAACTCATTACAAAACAAAAGGAGATCATGAGAATTCATTACAAAGCAAAATGAGATCACGGGAAAATATCAATTGATTTATAATAAAGTAGCAATTAAAATTGTTTATAACATTTATGCATAAAAAAATCCGTTATCTTTTTCTGCTGCTTTTTCTTTTCTGGTAGCTGCAATACAGCTTTCTCTCTTAAGCGCCTAAGTACATTCATATCGCTTTGATCCACCATTGCATCTCCTGCCCATTGCAATGCCTTGTTGAAAACTTCAACTGCCTCACTTACGAAAATTTTTTTAACAGGATCGTCGACGAAGCAATCATCGTCGTCAGTTTCTTCGTTTTGCTCAATTTCACGGATATCAGTCGCATCATCAAAACAAGGATCATTATTCCACTCTTGAATCATTGGCAAAGTAAACTCAGCCTAAAAGTTTTTAAAACAATGCTTTAATTGGGATTTTA
>OY776277.1:66955410-66987910 GCA_963675445.1 Linnaemya vulpina | reverse complement strand
GCGCAGAAACCTCCGCAACTGCTCGTACTGGCCCGCCGCTAAACTCCAGCTTATTCACTTTGTCCTCTAGAGTATGCAATTTCTCTTCGACCTCCTTTGCATGCTGTTCCAGCTCTGAGAATTTATTCTCAATAGAATCCACCCTCCTGTTAATGGCTTCAGAAACCTCTACCAGGGTCTCGTTCATGGCTTTATTTGACTCCTGTATTTCGGCTACAAGATTTGCCTGCATCTGCTGAGTTTCGGCTACAAGCTTTTCCTGCATCTGCTGAGAGTTCTGTTTTATTTCAGGTATTTCGGCTACAAGCTTGTCACTGTTGATCCTTGATGCCTCCTGCATCTGCTGAGAGTTTTGTTTTATTTCAGTTATTTCGGCTACAAGCTTGTCACTGTTGATCCTTGATGCCTCCTGTATCTGCTGACAGTTCTGTTTCATTTCGATCATCATAGCAGCGAACATTGAATTTATGTCCATGCTGCTGGTCGCGACAGGAGGGCATACCTGCACATCGTCTTTGTCCTCAAACTCGTATGTCCCGATGTCCATGCCGCAATTCTTAAACTCATCTATCAGCCTCTTCTGCAGTTCAGCCTTGTTACCTGCAGTTGGCAATTCAAGCTTGCTGAGCTCCTTTTTCAGCTGTTCAACTTTTAACTCATCAAATTTCATGACTATTTATTCTAATTTTATAATGTCCTTTTTTTAATGTCCTTTCTTAAATTGCAATGTCCTTTTAATTATTTTTGCAATCCCACTTCTGACACCAATTGTTACGTTTTTAGACCTTTTCGTAAAAACGGTTTTATTACTTATCCTTCAAGGATTCGTTTTATTGCATCAAATTAAAACACGGACAAATTAATTTAAGAAATTTAATGCGGCAACACTTTATTTATTACTTAACACGAGTATTTGTACTACTCAACCCTCAGCGATGTTAACACGTCTATGTCTGATATCATACTGATTATCGCTGAGTTCTGGCAGCGCCTTTATATAGCAAAAATGACGTCGTCTGGTAACCTCGCGAAAGTTCTGGGTATGGTGGTTGTATTTTACTTGGCATGTGTGTGTTTGTGTGACAATGCTGACTTGTTTGGTTTGCTAATGGTAAATATGTGTGTTTGAATGTATGAGTGTTCTGAGTGTTTTGCCTATGGTAACTATGAGTGGTTGTATGAAAGAGTGTGTGGTTTTGTTTCTTCTACGTGTATATGGCTGTGTATACTTGTGAATCTATTTAGTTTTATTAGCAGCGAATACTTGCATACAAGATCATTAAGAACAACATCACTTAGCATTGATGTTGCTATGTTTGTTGTTGTTGTGGTTTACTCTTATTGGCACAGCCTTCAATGATCTTGTATATTCTGGAGTATTCCATTTCCGTTAATTTGAATATTATCTATACAGTATTTGTAACATTTTGACAACTATAGATAATATTGACAGTGCTGCCAAGTACATATAGCCACATTGTCGTTTTATTTAAATCTATTTCTAATCTTTGTAACAATATATATATAAATATATAAATACATATATATATATATATATATATATATATATATATATAAATAATATGAAATTTATTTTTTGGGTGGTTAAGCAATGTCTATATGCATTTCATTGGCGCTTTTTACCAAATCGTCAGTAGACTTCAACCACAGTTTTGTAAAGTTTCAAACTTCTCAGATTATTAAAAGACTTTTATAAACCATCTGAGAATTATGTTAATAAATTAACTATTAAAATTCACAAATGATCTAAAAATGTCACATGATAATAAGTTTAATAGGCTATGAAACTTATACAAACCAAAACCCAACAAACAACTTTTATTCGATATGATTCTACTTTTTTTTTCTACACCTTTATACAATTAGAAATCCTTTGGATAACAATAAAAGTATTTATAAGGCAAAATGAAAAACAAAATCTCAATTTTATTGTTAATAAATTAACTATTTGACATACTGTCATTGTACTATTATAATATGAAATTTATATTATAACAAATAAATTTCATATTACAATAGTACAATGACAGTATGTCAAATAGTTAACTATATATATATATATATATATATATATATATATATATTCCTAAATTATATATATATATATATATATATATATATATACATATATACATATATATATATATATTCCTAAATGATATATATATATATATATATATATATATATATATATATTCCTAAATTCTATATATATATATATATATATATATATATATATATATATACATATATATATATATATATATATATATATATATATATGTATATATATACATATATATATATATATATATATATATATATATATATTGTTACAAAGATTAGAAATAGATTTAAATAAAACGACAATGTGGCTATATGTACTTGGCAGCACTGGCAATTTAATCTATAGTTGTCAAAATGTCGCAAACACTATATAGATAATATTCAAATTAACGGAAATGGAATACTCCAGAATATACAAGATCATTCAAGGCTGTGCCATTAAGAGTAAACCACAACAAGAAACATAGCAACATAAATGCTAAGGGATGTTATTCTTAATGATCTTGTATGCAAGTATTCGCTGCTAATAAAGCTAAATAGATTCACAAGTATACACAGCCATATACACGTAGAAGAAACAAAACCACACACTCATTCATACAACCACTCATAGTTACCATAGGCAAAACAAACAGAACACTCATACATTCAACCACACATAGTTACCATAAGCAAACCAAACCAGTCAGCATTGTGATGTATACAAACACACACATGTCAAGTAAAAAACAACCACCAAACCCAGAACTTTCGCGAGGTTACCAGACGACGTAATTTTTGCTATATAAAGGCGCTGCCAGAGCTCAGCGATAATCAGTGTGATTTCAAATACAGACGTGTTAACATCGCTAAGTGTTGAGTAGTACAAGTACTCGTGTAAACAAAGTAATAAATAAATTGTTGCCGCATTATATTTCTAAATTAATTTGTCCGTGTTTTAATTTGATGCAATAAAACGAATCCTTGAAGGATAAGTAATAAAACCGTTTTTACGAAAAGGTCTAAAAACGTAACAATATATATATATATATATATATATATATATATATATATGTATTTATATATTTATATATATATATATATATATATATATATATCTATATATATATATATATATATATATATATATTTATATATATTTATATATATATATACATATATATATATATATATATATATATATATATATCTATATATATATATATATATATATATATATATATATATATATATATTTATATTTATATATATATATATATATATATATATATATATACATATTTATATATATATATATATATATATATACATATTTATATATATATATATATATATATATATATATATATATGCCCAGTTTTAATCAAATTTTAAGCTTATGCTTTTTTCAACAATGAAATATATTTAACAACACTATTGACTAGTATGTATATATATTACATAATGTAATAATTTAAACAGTAAAGAATTATGGCAACAACAACAAGCATAAACAAAAATTCATATTTGGTTATTTGTCATTTGATAGTTCTTACTTTTTGGAAAGTAGCAGGTAGGAGCAGCTGAATTTTTTTTTAACTGAGACCTTCAACTGTAATTTGACATCTTTTGTTAAACATCGCTCTATAGCGCTAAAAAGATGCAGTCCACTGAAGTTGGTGAACGTTGAAATTTTGATATTGCTTATATTTTGTTCTACGAAATTTTTTACATGGTTTTCTTCCAATCTTTTTTTAATAATTGTCTTCTATGACAATTGTCATTTACGAATATATACACCAGAGTCCAAAGAAAAAAATAATATATGTATATCTATACATATATATATATATATATATATATATATATATATGTATATATATATATATATATATATATATATATATATATATATATATGTACATACATAAGATTATGTACTTATATATATATATATATATATATATATATTTATATATATATATATATATATATATATATATATATATATATAATTTTATTATTTGTTCTTTATTGATCGAGTTTGATGTTAAAACTAAAAATTCTTATTTTAAATTATTGTACACACGCTTGACGTTGAACAGAAATTCTTAAGTAAATAAAGAAAATACATAAAAACTGTAATATGATACATATTTTGTTTGTGCTTGAATTGCTAGTTGTGTGTAGATAAAAATGCAGCGTAAGTATTCTGTCAATTCACATATTCATTTTAGTTGTTTTGTATATAAGTTAAACTTAAACTAATACTTGTATAAACCAAAACGCAGCGTAAGTACTTTTATTGAATTTAATGAAGTTGCTAAGCAAACGGTAATCTAGCAGTGGATGATGTCATAACACCCCCAGACAAAGAGCTTATCCCGGATTCCAAAGGAAGTGAGGGTAAGTTAACGGAGATGGCCGTTTGCTCAACAGTTTTCTTTTAAATATGGTATAGGTTGTGTAAGTGTGAATCTTTTGCTTAGTTTTGAGTTCAATTATAGTGTTTGTGTTATTAATATGCTTATATTGTAATTCTTTTAATGACAGGTTAGTATCGTTAATCATTTCAATAGTCCGGAAGGGATTTGGTATGATTACAGTGTTTTGATATAATTTCTTACTATACCATTTGTCAAGTAGTATTTCACAATTTTCATTATAAATTAGATAATTTCCCTTTAATGTAAACGGGAATCGATTACAGGTTTGTTTAATTTCAATATTTACATTAATAGTGACTATTACATTTGTTCCAATTTCAACAATATTGACATTGTTATTAGGACTATAGTTACAAATCATTTTCTCCTTTCTTAATATGTTTTGGATACATTTATCATTTAGTTTTCTTAGTTTAGATAGTTTGTTAGTATTTTCGTACATGTTTTTCCCGTCTGTCAAATAGTTACTTGTATCGATTATTATTTGTTGTCCATTTTTATTAGGGATTGGTTGTATGAAAATTTCTTTATACGTTTCAGAAGTTAAGTTAGGAATTTTAATAATGAAAATAATATCTGATTCTTTGGTTGCAACGTCGAGTTCAATATTTTCCAATTTGTAAAGAGTAATGTTAAAATCGGTAATTTCTTGATCCGTCAAAATGTCTCTGTTAAGTGTTCGCAATTTTGAAGCTAAAAGCAATTCTCTGGCTTGTTCAACTAATTTTTCAAAATGTTCAATTTCGTATCTGAGGTAGGTCTTACGTGAATTTGTTTTTGTTTGATTAATCAGTGCAGTATTCTGTCTAAGTAATTTCGTCTGTTGGTTTTGTAAATCAGTTAATGTTTTTAATTGTTCGTCAAAATGAGCATTAATTTTGATTTGCTTATTCGATTGTTCAATTATGTTGTGATTGTTAAAATTATTGATTTTAAGTTTTTCTTCGATCTCCGTTCTGTCATCATCGTCCATTGTGCCGTATAGGTATTTTAATCCTTTTCCAACAATATTAATCAGTCCTCGTCTAGAACGGTATCTTGGTATTAAACTCAGTAATTGTAATTTAGTATGTTTAATTTGATGTTGTAAATATGCGTCATCTAGTGTCGATATTTCAGATTCTAATTTGTTAATGTAAGTTAAATAATCTCCCGTTTTGAAAACATGTAATATTTTCGAATAATTTTGTATTAATGATTTTTCTCCCAGTTGCAACATTGTGAAGCCATTTCCCTGGTTTAAGTCAGTTATCATCAACTTCTGTGACACTACTGGTGTTACCATCGTCAGGATCGTCAACAAGTACTTCAAGAGACCTAGAAAGATTTTTCCTTTTGATAAATTGATCTTTATGTATAATTTGTTCCTTTCTTTTGTATTTTTTGTCAGTAATCTTATCTACGGCTACATGTTTCATTTTCGATGTCAGTTTATCCTTTTGATTAGTTTTCATGATTTCTTCGTTTATTTGTTCGTCCTTTCTATCCTTATTGCGGTATTTTAGAGTTTTAATTTTTGTATCTTCTATTTTGTCAAAAATTTCTTTTATATTTATATTGTTTCGAAAGTGTAAATTAATTGGTTTTTCAGCGGTTGTCATATGGGTGCTATTATTGTATGCTTCTAATGCCTGGTAGGGTAAGTCAACATTGTAAGCTATGTCCAAGTTTTCCTCGCGTTTTTTTAATATGCGTATGTTCTCATTCAGAGTTGCGTGAAAACGTTCGATATCGGAATTGCCCGTATGTCGATTTGGTGTAGAAAAATGATAGTTTATTCCTTTTTTGTCCAAAAAGTCAGCAAAAAGATATGATTTAAAGGACCTTTCATTATCCAAAGTGAGGTTTTTAGGCGTTTTCATGTACATAAAGAGTTTTATATAACTTTTAATAAGTTGCAATGGTGTTCTGTTCGAAATTTCTTCAATCATTGCGTATTTTGAGAACTTGTCTATCATGGTAACATATGTGGTGGATTTGTCCAGATACCATATATCTGTATGATAGTGTTCGTGTGGAGCTTTAGGTGTTTCGGTTTTTTCGAAGGGTAATTTAATTGGGTTTCTTTCAAGTTTAAAGTTGCATATTAAGCAATTATTTATAAATTTAGTAATTTCTTTTCTCAAATTGGGATAATATATTTTCCTTTTCAATTCCATATAAGTCTTTTCTATTCCCGGATGGTTATTTTCAAATCTATGGTGTTTTGCTATAATTTCTAGCAAGTTTTCATATTCTATGTTTTCCCTTAAGTGATTGGTTAACATAATTTTCGTATTAAATGCATAATTGGGATTTTCTCTTAATTCTTTGTATTTATTTTGAATTTTAATTAAATCGTCAGTATCTTCGCAATACATTCCAATATCTTGCTGATTGATAGACGCAGATAATATTTTCACTATTATCTGCTCCGTATAATTCGCATAGGAATAAGTCATTCTAGTCTTCCCGAATATAAGATTCTTTTCAGTTTTATTTTCGTCATTGTGTTTTATGACAATTTGGTATTTAAACGAGTGTAGAGGTCTTTGAGATATTAGAAAATGGTCACTGCTGTCTTCATCAACTGAATGTACGGTAGGTACAGGTGATACACTGTGTCCTCTAACATCTTCAAAAGTTTCCCTCTTCTCAGGAAAGTTATGTATTTTTCTAAGATGGTCTTGTAAACATCGTGGTCTTGATAACCTTTTATTACAAATTTTACATTGTAGGTTCCTATCAGTATGCATTTTCATATGCAGGGTTAGACTTTGTTTGTGAGTGTAGACTTTTCCACAAACATTGCATTCGAATCTAGAGGGTTTTCCCTCGAATATGTTTATTTCCCTAAATCTGGATAATGCATCTGCCACTTTGTTATCCTTACCTTGTACATGTTCCATGTCAAACTCATATTCATTGAGCTTTATTTTCCAACGCACAAGCTTAGAGTTAGGTTCCTTTAGGTTTGCTAACCAAATTAAAGGTTTATGGTCTGTACGTAATTGGAATTTTCTTCCGTATAAGTAATGTCGAAATTGTTTGACTGCCCATACAATGGCCAGTAACTCTTTCTCTATGGTTGAATAATTAATCTCATGTTGATTAAGAGTTCGTGATGCAAACGCAATTGGACCTTTGGATTGAGACAAAACTGCTCCCAATGCGTAGTTGCTTGCATCCGTCGTTAGTTGAAACTGTTCTTCCATGTCTGGGTATCTTAGTACCATATCCGACATGAGAATTGCTTTAAGTTCTTCGAATGATTGTTTATAATCCTTATCATTTACGTTGATTTTCGAATCCTTCTTCAGTCGAAGTGTCATAGGTTTTGCTATTCTAGCATAATCGGGAATAAATTTTCTATAAAACCCGGTTAATCCTAAAAAGCTTTGAATCTGCCTAACCGTCTTGGGAATGGTATATTTTCTAATCGCGTCTACCTTCTTCGGATTGGGTTTTATGCCATCGCTAGTGACAACATGTCCCAAAAATTCGGTTTCTTTTTTTAAGAAATCGCTTTTGTTCAATGAAACCTTCAAATTCGCTTCTCTTAGGGTTTGGAATATTTTTTCCAAATTTACGAGATGTTCTTGTAAGGAGGTTGAGAAGATGAGTATATCATCCATATATATAATACAAATTTTGTTAATATGTTCTTTAAGAACGTTATTCATCATTCGTTGGAATGTCGCAGGGGCATTTTTAAGCCCAAACGGCATTCTAATGAACTCATAATGTCCATTATGAGTCGAAAAGGCTGTCTTCTCACGATCATCTGGGTCAACTTCAATTTGGAAAAAGCCTTTCGTAAGGTCCAAAGTGGAAAAATAATTTGCGCGACCCAGCTTGTCTAATATGTCGTCAATACGTGGGATTGGATATTTGTCCTCCCTTGTAACCATATTAAGTTTCCTGTAATCAATGACGATTCTCCACTCTTTATTTCCTAATTTGTCTTCTTTTTTGGGTACAACCCAAATAGGTGCGTTATATGGAGACCTACTATGCTCGATTATGCCTTGGGCTAACATTTCTGTTATTTGTCTTTCCACTTCTGTAGTGTGTACATGTGGATACCTGTATGTTTTCGCGTATATTGGCCCTGATAGTCCGGTGTCTATTTTGTGTTTAATTTCGTTTGTAAAGGTTAAATCATCTCCCTTTTTATAAAAAATGTCACTATTACGTTGGATTAAAATTTGTAATGCTTTCTTTTCTTCTGAATTTAAATGTTCTGTCCTTAGGTGACATTCTGATCCTAAAGTATCTATATTATAAAGCTCCGGTAAATTTTCCAGTTCTTCTGTCCATCTGTTATCTGTTTCTTGTTCTCCCTCATAATGAATTTTAAAAATTTTTCCGTTAAGGAGTAACGTATTATTATCATAGTTTATAATTGCGTTATTTTCTTTTAATGTATTGTGACCCAAAATGCCGTCAAAAAATTTATGAAATTCAAAAAGTTTAAAAATTGTTTGTGATTTCAAAGGTATACTTAAGTGTTCCGTTGGTATAACTCCGTCATGTGTAACGGTGATAGTCCCCGCTGCTGTTTTAATCTCTGTCGCGGTTTTCAGTCTTTGAATAAATTGAGGTGGGCAATGGTTCTGTTTTAGTAAGTTTTCTGTTGATCCCGTGTCGATCAAAAGTCTTAAGTTTCTGGTTGGGTTTCTGAGTAGGAGATAGGGTAACCCGAAGTTTGAGGTGAGGCCATTGACCGAAAATTTAGTCTTTCATTTATATTATTATCATAACTTAAATTAGTGTTAGTATTGTTATTCTTACTAGGAGTCCGTGATCTTCGTTGATCTCCCTGTTGATAATGGTTTTGTCTTCTAGTTTGTTGGGATGCATCAATATCCATGGGTTCCGATCTTATTTGATGATTTTGTTGCCAGTTGCTTCGATGAGGTGTTAACTGTTGCTGTTGTTGGTTCCTTGGTTCGAATTGTTGATTATTTTGTGGATAGTACATTTTTGTTCTCCAGCTTTGTTGTGGTTGTTGGTTGTTGTTTTTTGTTTGTTGATGATGAGTTTTATGACTTCTGTTGTCATGTTTTTGCTTTCGTTCCTCATTAAGAAATCCAGATTGGCTTAATTCATGAAGAGCTTCTTCCATCGTTGTAGGTTTAAGTGCGCACAACACCGTTCTCATATAAACGGGTAGTCTCGTTGTAAAAATTTTAAGAGCAGTTTGTATATTTCTTTCCACATCTTCAATTCTATTTTCTTGTCTGCATTTTTGATTAAGTAATGCCAGCTTATGTAGAATGTAGTTATAAAATTCAAGCGTATTACCCCTGTACTGAACCCCTCTCAGGTCCTCGTACAACTGATCTGTTGTTTGGAAACCTCCGAAATTGGTTTCTAGCATGGTCTTGATATCTGACCAGTTATTGAGGTGCGGGTGAATTTCCATCGCTCGTCTTGCTTTCCCGGTCAGTTTACCTTTGACCATATTAATGCACATGCGTTGTGCTTGTTCATTGTAAGACGCAAGAGTAGGTATTATATCGTCCACATTCATACAAAACGTAGACAAATCTTCTTTTCGTCCGTCGAACCCTTGTATTTTCTCTAAATACGTAAGTGGGTTGATATCTAGTGCTCTACCTTGAGCATTAGCTATTGCTGCCAGTCCAGCGTTTGGTGGGTTAAGGGCCATTTTTTAAATTGTTTTAGAACACCTTTACGTGGTATCTTTTTTACAATAATATGTTCCCTTTTTGTTGATTACACCTTTTGCACAGGATGTAGGTTTTTATTTACGGATTATCACTTTTTATTTTTTTTAGTAAACTTCACTTTGCACGGATGTTCACTTTTAATTAATATTTGCGACAATCCTACCGACTGCGCCAATTTTATTATTTGTTCTTTATTGATCGAGTTTGATGTTAAAACTAAAAATTCTTATTTTAAATTATTGTACACACGCTTGACGTTGAACAGAAATTCTTAAGTAAATAAAGAAAATACATAAAAACTGTAATATGATACATATTTTGTTTGTGCTTGAATTGCTAGTTGTGTGTAGATAAAAATGCAGCGTAAGTATTCTGTCAATTCACATATTCATTTTAGTTGTTTTGTATATAAGTTAAACTTAAACTAATACTTGTATAAACCAAAACGCAGCGTAAGTACTTTTATTGAATTTAATGAAGTTGCTAAGCAAACGGTAATCTAGCAGTGGATGATGTCATAACAATATATATATATAATTTAGGAATATATATATATATATATATATATATATATATATATGTATATATATATATATATATATATATAATTTAGGAATATATATATGTGGCACCCTGTTAAAATAGGTTAATTATCAAATACCTACAGTAACCGGTAGAGACACCGTAATGGCACGCATATGCTTGCTTGCACTTTTAGATATCCGCCATTACAATTTTAACTTTCGTCTGGATGATTCGATAAAATGAAAGATTAACAAGTTTCGTGTAAATATTTGATTTCTATTTAGTTTAAGTTTGATTTAATACAGTTAAGTAATAAAATATAAGAAACCAACACCGATCTTCTTTATAAAATCTCATAAGTCCATATATATATATATATATATATATATATATATATCTATATATATATATCTATATATATATATATATATATATATATATATATATATCTATATATATATATATATATATATATATATATATATGTATATATATATATATATATATATATATAATTTAGGAATATATATATATATATATATATATATATATATCTATATATATATATATATATATATATATATATATATATATATATATATATATATATATATATATATAAATATATAAATACATATATATATATATATATATATATATATATAAATAATATGAAATTTATTTTTTGGGTGGTTAAGCAATGTCTATATGCATTTCATTGGCGCTTTTTACCAAATCGTCAGTAGACTTCAACGACAGTTTTGTAAAGTTTCAAACTTGTCAGATTATTAAAAGACTTTTATAAGCCATCTGAGAATAGTGTTAATAAATTAACTATTAAAATTCACAAATGATTTAAAAATGTCACATGATAATAAGTTTAATAGGCTATGAAACTTATACAAACCAAAACCCAACAAACAACTTGTATTCGATATGATTCAATTTTTTTTTCTACACCTTTATACAATTAGAAATCCTTTGGATAACAATAAAAGTATTTATAAGGCAAAATGAAAAACAAAATCTCAATTTTATTGTTAATAAATTAACTATTTGACATACTGTCATTGTACTATTATAATATGAAATTTATATTATAACAAATAAATTTCATATTACAATAGTACAATGACAGTATGTCAAATAGTTAACTATATATATATATATATATATATATATATATATAGATATATATATATATATATATATATATATATATTCCTAAATTATATATATATATATATATATATATATATATACATATATATATATATATATATATATATATATATATAGATATATATATAGATATATATATATATATATATATATATATATATATGGACTTATGAGATTTTATAAAGAAGATCGGTGTTGGTTTCTTATATTTTATTACTTAACTGTATTAAATCAAACTTAAACTAAATAGAAATCAAATATTTAC
The DNA here is from genome assembly GCA_963675445.1 of Linnaemya vulpina. Taxonomy (NCBI): domain Eukaryota; kingdom Metazoa; phylum Arthropoda; class Insecta; order Diptera; family Tachinidae; genus Linnaemya; species Linnaemya vulpina. Next base: position 66,975,749 of record OY776277.1, on the reverse strand, counting down.
ACGAAACTTGTTAATCTTTCATTTTATCGAATCATCCAGACGAAAGTTAAAATTGTAATGGCGGATATCTAAAAGTGCAAGCAAGCATATGCGTGCCATTACGGTGTCTCTACCGGTTACTGTAGGTATTTGATAATTAACCTATTTTAACAGGGTGCCACATCACTCCCCTCGCTGGTAGAAGGTCATCTAAACCTTACTGGAAGATTTATTTGTCTTCCTCTTGTTGTTGTTTTGGGATCTTCTTGAGGTAATTTGTTGGACTGTAAACTCGAAGTTTCTGCGGTTGGGCTTAGATCATGTTGGGATGATGCTTCAAAAGTTGGATTGGGAACATGTATGGAATCTTTAGCAGTATCAGAATGACTTGGGTTGAAATCACATGATGTAGGTAAAGATGTATTTGTTGCTACATTTGGACTGGTTGATTCAGATGATGGTAAAAAACATGGTTTTAGGCGGTCTATGCTGATGTTTGTTTTCCGGTTGCGCAGGAGTATCGTAAAATATTTAGGAAAGCGTTTTAAGACTTGATACGGGCCGTCATATGGATGTGTAAGTGAGGGACGAATTGAGTCGTTTCTGACGAAAACATGCGTTGATGTATTGAGATCTTTTGAAATAAACGTTGGTTTTGTAGAATGATGTGCGGTCTGCGCTGGTTTCAAACTTAACATCGAGCTGCGAAATTCTTTGACGAAATTGCTGGTGGCTTCCGTATTGTTACTTTTGAAGAAAAAATCACCAGGAACTTTCAAGGTTGTGCCGTAAACCAGTTCTGCGGGAGATGCTTGTATATCAGGCTTGTATACCACTCGAAGGCCTAGAAGAATTGTTGGAAGATGATAAACCCATTTAGATGAATCGTGACATAATATGGCTGACTTTAGCGTTCTGTGCCACCTCTCTATCAAACCATTTGCTTGCGGGTGATATGACGTTGTCCGCAAGTGTGTCGCACCAATTGTTTGCACTAGCTCAGCAAAAACAAGGGATTCAAATTGTCTACCTCTATCAGACGTGATTCGCTATATATATATATATATATATATATATATATATAAATAATATGAAATTTATTTTTTGAGTGGTTAAGCAATGTCTATATGCATTTCATTGGCGCTTTTTACCAAATCGTCAGTAGACTTCAACGACAGTTTTGTAAAGTTTCAAACTTGTCAGATTATTAAAAGACTTTTATAAACCATCTGAGAATAGTGTTAATAAATTAACTATTAAAATTCACAAATGATTTAAAAATGTCACATGATAATAAGTTTAATAGGCTATGAAACTTATACAAACCAAAACCCAACAAACAACTTGTATTCGATATGATTCAATTTTTTTTTCTACACCTTTATACAATTAGAAATCCTTTGGATAACAATAAAAGTATTTATAAGGCAAAATGAAAAACAAAATCTCAATTTTATTGTTAATAAATTAACTATTTGACATACTGTCATTGTACTATTATAATATGAAATTTATATTATAACAAATAAATTTCATATTACAATAGTACAATGACAGTATGTCAAATAGTTAACTATATATAAATATATATATATATATATATATATATATATATATATAGATATATATATATATATATATATATATATATATTCCTAAATTATATATATATATATATATATATATATATATATACATATATATATATATATATATATATAGATATATATATATATATATATATATATATATATATAGATATATATATATATATATATATATATATATATATATATGGACTTATGAGATTTTATAAAGAAGATCGGTGTTGGTTTCTTATATTTTATTACTTAACTGTATTAAATCAAACTTAAACTAAATAGAAATCAAATATTTACACGAAACTTGTTAATCTTTCATTTTATCGAATCATCCAGACGAAAGTTAAAATTGTAATGGCGGATATCTAAAAGTGCAAGCAAGCATATGCGTGCCATTACGGTGTCTCTACCGGTTACTGTAGGTATTTGATAATTAACCTATTTTAACAGGGTGCCACATCACTCCCCTCGCTGGTAGAAGGTCATCTAAACCTTACTGGAAGATTTATTTGTCTTCCTCTTGTTGTTGTTTTGGGATCTTCTTGAGGTAATTTGTTGGACTGTAAACTCGAAGTTTCTGCGGTTGGGCTTAGATCATGTTGGGATGATGCTTCAAAAGTTGGATTGGGAACATGTATGGAATCTTTAGCAGTATCAGAATGACTTGGGTTGAAATCACATGATGTAGGTAAAGATGTATTTGTTGCTACATTTGGACTGGTTGATTCAGATGATGGTAAAAAACATGGTTTTAGGCGGTCTATGCTGATGTTTGTTTTCCGGTTGCGCAGGAGTATCGTAAAATATTTAGGAAAGCGTTTTAAGACTTGATACGGGCCGTCATATGGATGTGTAAGTGAGGGACGAATTGAGTCGTTTCTGACGAAAACATGCGTTGATGTATTGAGATCTTTTGAAATAAACGTTGGTTTTGTAGAATGATGTGCGGTCTGCGCTGGTTTCAAACTTAACATCGAGCTGCGAAATTCTTTGACGAAATTGCTGGTGGCTTCCGTATTGTTACTTTTGAAGAAAAAATCACCAGGAACTTTCAAGGTTGTGCCGTAAACCAGTTCTGCGGGAGATGCTTGTATATCAGGCTTGTATACCACTCGAAGGCCTAGAAGAATTGTTGGAAGATGATAAACCCATTTAGATGAATCGTGACATAATATGGCTGACTTTAGCGTTCTGTGCCACCTCTCTATCAAACCATTTGCTTGCGGGTGATATGACGTTGTCCGCAAGTGTGTCGCACCAATTGTTTGCACTAGCTCAGCAAAAACAAGGGATTCAAATTGTCTACCTCTATCAGACGTGATTCGCTTCGGGACTCCAAATCTCGATATCCAATGAGTTACCAAAGCTTTCGCTGTCGTCTCAGCGGACATGTCGGGTATCGGGATCGCTTCCGGCCATCGTGTAAACCTGTCGATGATAGTCAAGCAATATCGCTGACCTTCGCACAAGGGAAATGGTCCCACGATATCGATGTTGATATGCGAAAAACGTTCTTGTGGTAGCTCGTACATCACGGGCGTTGATTGGGTATGGCGTTGCGTTTTGGATCGTTGACAGGGTAAGCAAGTTTTAACAAAAGTAGCGATATCTTTTTTTATACCTGGCCAACAAAATTTTGATTTGACTAGAAAAGTTGTTGCACGTACTCCAGGATGAGCTAGGTTGTGTAACGAATGTAAAATTTTCTGCCGCAAATTCTTGGGGACGTAAGGTCGAACATGTGAGGTTGAGGTATCGCACACAATCTGTTCATCACATCCTAAAATATGCATATGTTTTAGTATTAGTGAATTAGTACCTTGATTATTGAGAAGACCTTGTAATTCTTCATCATTTTTCTGTGCTGCCACTAAATCCGAGTAATTTAAGGTTTGCTGGACAGATTGGATTCTTGATAGAGCATCAGCTGTTGCATTGTCTCTACCAGGAATGTGACGTATGTCAGTAGTAAACTGACTTATAAAGTCAAGTTGTCTCAAACGGCGTGGTGATGCTTTTTCCATTTTTTGTTTGAAGGCAAAAATTAACGGACGATGATCCGTAACTATGTAGCATGATCGACCTTCTATGGCATAACGAAAATGGCATACAGCCTGATAGATGGCAGCTAACTCTCTGTCGTAAGTAGAATACTTCTGCTGCGTTGGCGTCAGCTTCTTAGAATAAAATGCCATCGGTTTCATAACATGATCAACTTTTTGGTGGAGGGCCGCACCTACGGCAATGTCGGATGCATCAACATAAACGCATAATTCGGCGCCAGATATGGGATGAGCTAATAAAGTGGCTTCAGACAACTCAGTTTTACATTGTTCAAATGCTGCTTCAGTATTTGATGTCCAAACTAATGGGGTTGTATCGTTCTTTTTGTTGCCGGTAATCATTTGTTGTAAAACTGCTTGGTAGCGAATGCAGTTTGGCAGGAACTTTCTATAAAAGTTCATCATTCCGATGAATCTCTTTAGCTCTTGCGCATTAACGGGCTTTTTGTATTCTTTGATTACGGCGACTTTCTCCGGTGATGGTCGAATGCCTTCGGGGGTGACAAGGTGCCCAAGGAAAACTAATTCTGATTTGCCAAACTCACATTTGTTGAAGTTTATGGCTAAAGAATTTTCACGAAGTCGTTGAAATACTACACGAAGGTCTTGAAGGTGTTGGTCTAAGGTGGCGGAAGCAACAAAAATGTCATCAATATACGGGAATACAAAATCGAGACCTCTGAAGACTTCGTTTATAATTCGTTGAAAAGTCTGCGCAGCGTTTCGTAGACCGAATGTCATATAATTGAACTCAAATAAGCCGAAGGGGGTACTTATTGCCGTTTTTGGTACGTCGTTAGGGTGTATTGGAATTTGGTGGAATGCTTTCTGTAGGTCTAATTTTGAAAAGTACTTCTTACCTTGTAAATTGATCGTAAAGTCTGTTAAGTATGGTAGAGGATAGCTATCCGGTAAAGTTTTGGCATTTAATGCGCGGTAGTCGCCACAGGGTCTCCACGTACCATCACTTTTCTTAACTAGATGCAAGGGGCTGCTCCAATTGCTTTTAGAGGGTTGACAAATTCCAACCTCAGAGAGAAAATCAAATTCCTTCTTGGCTGCAGCCAGCTTCTCCGGTGGCAATCGTCGAGGACGACAAAATGTGGGTTGACCAGTCATTTCAATTCGGTGAAAAATTGACGATTTAGTTTCCGAACCATAAGGCGCAAGTACCGTGATGTCGTTAAATTCGTGCAAAAGATTTGCGAACGGATTGACTGAGCTGAATGTTTCGATTGCTGCAACCTCTGTTGTCGATGGCAATTTTAGCTGTAAATCGTGTCCGGTGACGTCTATTAGTTTATTGCGCCGTAAATCGATTAACAAGTCCTGATGTTTGATAAAGTCAGACCCAATTATTGGTGTTGTCACATCAGCAACAACAAATGACCAACAAAAATTTCGTTTTAGTCCTAGGTCTAACCTCAATTTTTGTTCACCTATTACTTTGATTGACGAACCATTTGCAGCAAAAAGTGTTATGGATGTAGGACGAATACCTTGCGCTTTTAAAGAAAGAGGTAATACTGAGACGTCAGCACCACTATCGACTAAAAAATTTGTTTGCGTGTATTTATCTGTTACTTGAAGGCGGAAAATTTGGCACTCAGTGTGAGGATTTCCGCTGGAACCCTCTACCGGCCTAAGGAGTCACTTCGGTGGACGAGTTGCAGCGCATGCTTGTCCCTGCTTATGACGGCATGGGCTGCGACATTTTCGTGCATCACGTCCGTACTTCTTGTGGTACCAACATTCATCAGTATTTGAATTTTGGTTGTTTCTGTCATTTGATGATCGACGGTATTGAGAACGAGAACGAGAGACGGTTGGTCTGCGGGAACGAGAGCGTGGGCGTGTAGTAAATTGTTCAAATTTTCTACTTAACTCTTTTATGGCAGTAAGAAGTTCATTAACTTCATTTGCAGACTCTCTACCAACTTTGCAGATTTGTGACGGTGATACGGCATCCATGATGGAGTCAGCTATTTTGGTGAACTCTGCTACCGTACCTGTTGATGCTGCTACGACCGGCTGTACAAAAGTTGGCAATCTTTTCGTCCATAGACCCTTGAGTGCTGCCTCACCTACAGAAGTACCTGCTACACGACGCATTTCGAAAAATAATTCTGAGGGCTTCTTATCACCAAGGGGCATCTCAGATAAAAGTCTGTTAAGACGTCGTTGTTCGCTATCAGCAAAATGGTCAATAATGCGACCTTTGACGTATTCAAATCGATCAGACGATGGCAAGGATGAGGTTATGTCCGTTAACTGCGCTATTGTCTCAGGCTTTAATGCTGCAAGAACGGTGGCGGCCTTTTGTTTGTCGGCGGTTATGCCCGATGCACTAAACCAAAACTCCATAGACATAAACCAGGCTTCGATGTTTGAGTTGCAAATTTCTGGGAATGGTAATCGAGCGTAAATGGCTGAAACCGTATTGTTGGATCTTTGACGTGGAGAGTCTTGATCATCGTCGTCAATTGGAACAGTTGATGTCGTTGATAATTTTTTGTCATTGGTTGCCATTGTTCAGTTTGCGGGGTCACCAATATGGACTTATGAGATTTTATAAAGAAGATCGGTGTTGGTTTCTTATATTTTATTACTTAACTGTATTAAATCAAACTTAAACTAAATAGAAATCAAATATTTACACGAAACTTGTTAATCTTTCATTTTATCGAATCATCCAGACGAAAGTTAAAATTGTAATGGCGGATATCTAAAAGTGCAAGCAAGCATATGCGTGCCATTACGGTGTCTCTACCGGTTACTGTAGGTATTTGATAATTAACCTATTTTAACAGGGTGCCACATCACTTCCCTCGCTGGTAGAAGGTCATCTAAACCTTACTGGAAGATTTATTGGTCTTCCTCTTGTTGTTGTTTTGGGATCTTCTTGAGGTAATTTGTTGGACTGTAAACTCGAAGTTTCTGCGGTTGGGCTTAGATCATGTTGGGATGATGCTTCAAAAGTTGGATTGGGAACATGTATGGAATCTTCAGCAGTATCAGAATGACTTGGGTTGAAATCACATGATGTAGGTAAAGATGTATTTGTTGCTACATTTGGACTGGTTGATTCAGATGATGGTAAAAAACATGGTTTTAGGCGGTCTATGCTGATGTTTGTTTTCCGGTTGCGCAGGAGTATCGTAAAATATTTAGGAAAGCGTTTTAAGACTTGATACGGGCCGTCATATGGATGTGTAAGTGAGGGACGAATTGAGTCGTTTCTGACGAAAACATGCGTTGATGTATTGAGATCTTTTGAAATAAACGTTGGTTTTGTAGAATGATGTGCGGTCTGCGCTGGTTTCAAACTTAACATCGAGCTGCGAAATTCTTTGACGAAATTGCTGGTGGCTTCCGTATTGTTACTTTTGAAGAAAAAATCACCAGGAACTTTCAAGGTTGTGCCGTAAACCAGTTCTGCGGGAGATGCTTGTATATCAGGCTTGTATACCACTCGAAGGCCTAGAAGAATTGTTGGAAGATGATAAACCCATTTAGATGAATCGTGACATAATATGGCTGACTTTAGCGTTCTGTGCCACCTCTCTATCAAACCATTTGCTTGCGGGTGATATGACGTTGTCCGCAAGTGTGTCGCACCAATTGTTTGCACTAGCTCAGCAAAAACAAGGGATTCAAATTGTCTACCTCTATCAGACGTGATTCGCTATATATATATATATATATATATAAATAATATGAAATTTATTTTTTGGGTGGTTAAGCAATGTCTATATGCATTTCATTGGCGCTTTTTACCAAATCGTCAGTAGACTTCAACGACAGTTTTGTAAAGTTTCAAACTTGTCAGATTATTAAAAGACTTTTATAAACCATCTGAGAATAGTGTTAATAAATTAACTATTAAAATTCACAAATGATTTAAAAATGTCACATGATAATAAGTTTAATAGGCTATGAAACTTATACAAACCAAAACCCAACAAACAACTTGTATTCGATATGATTCAATTTTTTTTTCTACACCTTTATACAATTAGAAATCCTTTGGATAACAATAAAAGTATTTATAAGGCAAAATGAAAAACAAAATCTCAATTTTATTGTTAATAAATTAACTATTTGACATACTGTCATTGTACTATTATAATATGAAATTTATATTATAACAAATAAATTTCATATTACAATAGTACAATGACAGTATGTCAAATAGTTAACTATATATATATATATATATATATATATATATATATATAGATATATATATATATATATATATATATATATATATATATTCCTAAATTATATATATATATATATATATATATATATACATATATAGATATATATATATATAGATATATATATATATATATATATATATATATATATATAGATATATATATATATATATATATATATATATATATATATATATATATGGACTTATGAGATTTTATAAAGAAGATCGGTGTTGGTTTCTTATATTTTATTACTTAACTGTATTAAATCAAACTTAAACTAAATAGAAATCAAATATTTACACGAAACTTGTTAATCTTTCATTTTATCGAATCATCCAGACGAAAGTTAAAATTGTAATGGCGGATATCTAAAAGTGCAAGCAAGCATATGCGTGCCATTACGGTGTCTCTACCGGTTACTGTAGGTATTTGATAATTAACCTATTTTAACAGGGTGCCACATCACTCCCCTCGCTGGTAGAAGGTCATCTAAACCTTACTGGAAGATTTATTTGTCTTCCTCTTGTTGTTGTTTTGGGATCTTCTTGAGGTAATTTGTTGGACTGTAAACTCGAAGTTTCTGCGGTTGGGCTTAGATCATGTTGGGATGATGCTTCAAAAGTTGGATTGGGAACATGTATGGAATCTTCAGCAGTATCAGAATGACTTGGGTTGAAATCACATGATGTAGGTAAAGATGTATTTGTTGCTACATTTGGACTGGTTGATTCAGATGATGGTAAAAAACATGGTTTTAGGCGGTCTATGCTGATGTTTGTTTTCCGGTTGCGCAGGAGTATCGTAAAATATTTAGGAAAGCGTTTTAAGACTTGATACGGGCCGTCATATGGATGTGTAAGTGAGGGACGAACTGAGTCGTTTCTGACGAAAACATGCGTTGATGTATTGAGATCTTTTGAAATAAACGTTGGTTTTGTAGAATGATGTGCGGTCTGCGCTGGTTTCAAACTTAACATCGAGCTGCGAAATTCTTTGACGAAATTGCTGGTGGCTTCCGTATTGTTACTTTTGAAGAAAAAATCACCAGGAACTTTCAAGGTTGTGCCGTAAACCAGTTCTGCGGGAGATGCTTGTATATCAGGCTTGTATACCACTCGAAGGCCTAGAAGAATTGTTGGAAGATGATAAACCCATTTAGATGAATCGTGACATAATATGGCTGACTTTAGCGTTCTGTGCCACCTCTCTATCAAACCATTTGCTTGCGGGTGATATGACGTTGTCCGCAAGTGTGTCGCACCAATTGTTTGCACTAGCTCAGCAAAAACAAGGGATTCAAATTGTCTACCTCTATCAGACGTGATTCGCTTCGGGACTCCAAATCTCGATATCCAATGAGTTACCAAAGCTTTCGCTGTCGTCTCAGCGGACATGTCGGGTATCGGGATCGCTTCCGGCCATCGTGTAAACCTGTCGATGATAGTCAAGCAATATCGCTGACCTTCGCACAAGGGAAATGGTCCCACGATATCGATGTTGATATGCGAAAAACGTTCTTGTGGTAGCTCGTACATCACGGGCGTTGATTGGGTATGGCGTTGCGTTTTGGATCGTTGACAGGGTAAGCAAGTTTTAACAAAAGTAGCGATATCTTTTTTTATACCTGGCCAACAAAATTTTGATTTGACTAGAAAAGTTGTTGCACGTACTCCAGGATGAGCTAGGTTGTGTAACGAATGTAAAATTTTCTGCCGCAAATTCTTGGGGACGTAAGGTCGAACATGTGAGGTTGAGGTATCGCACACAATCTGTTCATCACATCCTAAAATATGCATATGTTTTAGTATTAGTGAATTAGTACCTTGATTATTGAGAAGACCTTGTAATTCTTCATCATTTTTCTGTGCTGCCACTAAATCCGAGTAATTTAAGGTTTGCTGGACAGATTGGATTCTTGATAGAGCATCAGCTGTTGCATTGTCTCTACCAGGAATGTGACGTATGTCAGTAGTAAACTGACTTATAAAGTCAAGTTGTCTCAAACGGCGTGGTGATGCTTTTTCCATTTTTTGTTTGAAGGCAAAAATTAACGGACGATGATCCGTAACTATGTAGCATGATCGACCTTCTATGGCATAACGAAAATGGCATACAGCCTGATAGATGGCAGCTAACTCTCTGTCGTAAGTAGAATACTTCTGCTGCGTTGGCGTCAGCTTCTTAGAATAAAATGCCATCGGTTTCATAACATGATCAACTTTTTGGTGGAGGGCCGCACCTACGGCAATGTCGGATGCATCAACATAAACGCATAATTCGGCGCCAGATATGGGATGAGCTAATAAAGTGGCTTCAGACAACTCAGTTTTACATTGTTCAAATGCTGCTTCAGTATTTGATGTCCAAACTAATGGGGTTGTATCGTTCTTTTTGTTGCCGGTAATCATTTGTTGTAAAACTGCTTGGTAGCGAATGCAGTTTGGCAGGAACTTTCTATAAAAGTTCATCACTCCGATGAATCTCTTTAGCTCTTGCGCATTAACGGGCTTTTTGTATTCTTTGATTACGGCGACTTTCTCCGGTGATGGTCGAATGCCTTCGGGGGTGACAAGGTGTCCAAGGAAAACTAATTCTGATTTGCCAAACTCACATTTGTTGAAGTTTATGGCTAAAGAATTTTCACGAAGTCGTTGAAATACTACACGAAGGTCTTGAAGGTGTTGGTCTAAGGTGGCGGAAGCAACAAAAATGTCATCAATATACGGGAATACAAAATCGAGACCTCTGAAGACTTCGTTTATAATTCGTTGAAAAGTCTGCGCAGCGTTTCGTAGGCCGAATGTCATATAATTGAACTCAAATAAGCCGAAGGGGGTACTTATTGCCGTTTTTGGTACGTCGTCAGGGTGTATTGGAATTTGGTGGAATGCTTTCTGTAGGTCTAATTTTGAAAAGTACTTCTTACCTTGTAAATTGATCGTAAAGTCTGTTAAGTATGGTAGAGGATAGCTATCCGGTAAAGTTTTGGCATTTAATGCGCGGTAGTCGCCACAGGGTCTCCACGTACCATCACTTTTCTTAACTAGATGCAAGGGGCTGCTCCAATTGCTTTTAGAGGGTTGACAAATTCCAACCTCAGAGAGAAAATCAAATTCCTTCTTGGCTGCAGCCAGCTTCTCCGGTGGCAATCGTCGAGGACGACAAAATGTGGGTTGACCAGTCATTTCAATTCGGTGAAAAATTTACGATTTAGTTTCCGAACCATAAGGCGCAAGTACCGTGATGTCGTTAAATTCGTGCAAAAGATTTGCGAACGGATTGACTGAGATGAATGTTTCGATTGCTGCAACCTCTGTTGTCGATGGCAATTTTAGCTGTAAATCGTGTCCGGTGACGTCTATTAGTTTATTGCGCCGTAAATCGATTAACAAGTCCTGATGTTTGATAAAGTCAGACCCAATTATTGGTGTTGTCACATCAGCAACAACAAATGACCAACAAAAATTTCGTTTTAGTCCTAGGTCTAACCTCAATTTTTGTTCACCTATTACTTTGATTGACGAACCATTTGCAGCAAAAAGTGTTATGGATGTAGGACGAATACCTTGCGCTTTTAAAGAAAGAGGTAATACTGAGACGTCAGCACCACTATCGACTAAAAAATTTGTTTGCGTGTATTTATCTGTTACTTGAAGGCGGAAAATTTGGCACTCAGTGTGAGGATTTCCGCTGGAACCCTCTACCGGCCTAAGGAGTCACTTCGGTGGACGAGTTGCAGCGCATGCTTGTCCCTGCTTATGACGGCATGGGCTGCGACATTTTCGTGCATCACGTCCGTACTTCTTGTGGTACCAACATTCATCAGTATTTGAATTTTGGTTGTTTCTGTCATTTGATGATCGACGGTATTGAGAACGAGAACGAGAGACGGTTGGTCTGCGGGAACGAGAGCGTGGGCGTGTAGTAAATTGTTCAAATTTTCTACTTAACTCTTTTATGGCAGTAAGAAGTTCATTAACTTCATTTGCAGACTCTCTACCAACTTTGCAGATTTGTGACGGTGATACGGCATCCATGATGGAGTCAGCTATTTTGGTGAACTCTGCTACCGTACCTGTTGATGCTGCTACGACCGGCTGTACAAAAGTTGGCAATCTTTTCGTCCATAGACCCTTGAGTGCTGCCTCACCTACAGAAGTACCTGCTACACGACGCATTTCGAAAAATAATTCTGAGGGCTTCTTATCACCAAGGGGCATCTCAGATAAAAGTCTGTTAAGACGTCGTTGTTCGCTATCAGCAAAATGGTCAATAATGCGACCTTTGACGTATTCAAATCGATCAGACGATGGCAAGGATGAGGTTATGTCCGTTAACTGCGCTATTGTCTCAGGCTTTAATGCTGCAAGAACGGTGGCGGCCTTTTGTTTGTCGGCGGTTATGCCCGATGCACTAAACCAAAACTCCATAGACATAAACCAGGCTTCGATGTTTGAGTTGCAAATTTCTGGGAATGGTAATCGAGCGTAAATGGCTGAAACCGTATTGTTGGATCTTTGACGTGGAGAGTCTTGATCATCGTCGTCAATTGGAACAGTTGATGTCGTTGATAATTTTTTGTCATTGGTTGCCATTGTTCAGTTTGCGGGGTCACCAATATGGACTTATGAGATTTTATAAAGAAGATCGGTGTTGGTTTCTTATATTTTATTACTTAACTGTATTAAATCAAACTTAAACTAAATAGAAATCAAATATTTACACGAAACTTGTTAATCTTTCATTTTATCGAATCATCCAGACGAAAGTTAAAATTGTAATGGCGGATATCTAAAAGTGCAAGCAAGCATATGCGTGCCATTACGGTGTCTCTACCGGTTACTGTAGGTATTTGATAATTAACCTATTTTAACAGGGTGCCACATCACTTCCCTCGCTGGTAGAAGGTCATCTAAACCTTACTGGAAGATTTATTGGTCTTCCTCTTGTTGTTGTTTTGGGATCTTCTTGAGGTAATTTGTTGGACTGTAAACTCGAAGTTTCTGCGGTTGGGCTTAGATCATGTTGGGATGATGCTTCAAAAGTTGGATTGGGAACATGTATGGAATCTTCAGCAGTATCAGAATGACTTGGGTTGAAATCACATGATGTAGGTAAAGATGTATTTGTTGCTACATTTGGACTGGTTGATTCAGATGATGGTAAAAAACATGGTTTTAGGCGGTCTATGCTGATGTTTGTTTTCCGGTTGCGCAGGAGTATCGTAAAATATTTAGGAAAGCGTTTTAAGACTTGATACGGGCCGTCATATGGATGTGTAAGTGAGGGACGAATTGAGTCGTTTCTGACGAAAACATGCGTTGATGTATTGAGATCTTTTGAAATAAACGTTGGTTTTGTAGAATGATGTGCGGTCTGCGCTGGTTTCAAACTTAACATCGAGCTGCGAAATTCTTTGACGAAATTGCTGGTGGCTTCCGTATTGTTACTTTTGAAGAAAAAATCACCAGGAACTTTCAAGGTTGTGCCGTAAACCAGTTCTGCGGGAGATGCTTGTATATCAGGCTTGTATACCACTCGAAGGCCTAGAAGAATTGTTGGAAGATGATAAACCCATTTAGATGAATCGTGACATAATATGGCTGACTTTAGCGTTCTGTGCCACCTCTCTATCAAACCATTTGCTTGCGGGTGATATGACGTTGTCCGCAAGTGTGTCGCACCAATTGTTTGCACTAGCTCAGCAAAAACAAGGGATTCAAATTGTCTACCTCTATCAGACGTGATTCGCTTCGGGACTCCAAATCTCGATATCCAATGAGTTACCAAAGCTTTCGCTGTCGTCTCAGCGGACATGTCGGGTATCGGGATCGCTTCCGGCCATCGTGTAAACCTGTCGATGATAGTCAAGCAATATCGCTGACCTTCGCACAAGGGAAATGGTCCCACGATATCGATGTTGATATGCGAAAAACGTTCTTGTGGTAGCTCGTACATCACGGGCGTTGATTGGGTATGGCGTTGCGTTTTGGATCGTTGACAGGGTAAGCAAGTTTTAACAAAAGTAGCGATATCTTTTTTTATACCTGGCCAACAAAATTTTGATTTGACTAGAAAAGTTGTTGCACGTACTCCAGGATGAGCTAGGTTGTGTAACGAATGTAAAATTTTCTGCCGCAAATTCTTGGGGACGTAAGGTCGAACATGTGAGGTTGAGGTATCGCACACAATCTGTTCATCACATCCTAAAATATGCATATGTTTTAGTATTAGTGAATTAGTACCTTGATTATTGAGAAGACCTTGTAATTCTTCATCATTTTTCTGTGCTGCCACTAAATCCGAGTAATTTAAGGTTTGCTGGACAGATTGGATTCTTGATAGAGCATCAGCTGTTGCATTGTCTCTACCAGGAATGTGACGTATGTCAGTAGTAAACTGACTTATAAAGTCAAGTTGTCTCAAACGGCGTGGTGATGCTTTTTCCATTTTTTGTTTGAAGGCAAAAATTAACGGACGATGATCCGTAACTATGTAGCATGATCGACCTTCTATGGCATAACGAAAATGGCATACAGCCTGATAGATGGCAGCTAACTCTCTGTCGTAAGTAGAATACTTCTGCTGCGTTGGCGTCAGCTTCTTAGAATAAAATGCCATCGGTTTCATAACATGATCAACTTTTTGGTGGAGGGCCGCACCTACGGCAATGTCGGATGCATCAACATAAACGCATAATTCGGCGCCAGATATGGGATGAGCTAATAAAGTGGCTTCAGACAACTCAGTTTTACATTGTTCAAATGCTGCTTCAGTATTTGATGTCCAAACTAATGGGGTTGTATCGTTCTTTTTGTTGCCGGTAATCATTTGTTGTAAAACTGCTTGGTAGCGAATGCAGTTTGGCAGGAACTTTCTATAAAAGTTCATCACTCCGATGAATCTCTTTAGCTCTTGCGCATTAACGGGCTTTTTGTATTCTTTGATTACGGCGACTTTCTCCGGTGATGGTCGAATGCCTTCGGGGGTGACAAGGTGTCCAAGGAAAACTAATTCTGATTTGCCAAACTCACATTTGTTGAAGTTTATGGCTAAAGAATTTTCACGAAGTCGTTGAAATACTACACGAAGGTCTTGAAGGTGTTGGTCTAAGGTGGCGGAAGCAACAAAAATGTCATCAATATACGGGAATACAAAATCGAGACCTCTGAAGACTTCGTTTATAATTCGTTGAAAAGTCTGCGCAGCGTTTCGTAGGCCGAATGTCATATAATTGAACTCAAATAAGCCGAAGGGGGTACTTATTGCCGTTTTTGGTACGTCGTCAGGGTGTATTGGAATTTGGTGGAATGCTTTCTGTAGGTCTAATTTTGAAAAGTACTTCTTACCTTGTAAATTGATCGTAAAGTCTGTTAAGTATGGTAGAGGATAGCTATCCGGTAAAGTTTTGGCATTTAATGCGCGGTAGTCGCCACAGGGTCTCCACGTACCATCACTTTTCTTAACTAGATGCAAGGGGCTGCTCCAATTGCTTTTAGAGGGTTGACAAATTCCAACCTCAGAGAGAAAATCAAATTCCTTCTTGGCTGCAGCCAGCTTCTCCGGTGGCAATCGTCGAGGACGACAAAATGTGGGTTGACCAGTCATTTCAATTCGGTGAAAAATTGACGATTTAGTTTCCGAACCATAAGGCGCAAGTACCGTGATGTCGTTAAATTCGTGCAAAAGATTTGCGAACGGATTGACTGAGCTGAATGTTTCGATTGCTGCAACCTCTGTTGTCGATGGCAATTTTAGCTGTAAATCGTGTCCGGTGACGTCTATTAGTTTATTGCGCCGTAAATCGATTAACAAGTCCTGATGTTTGATAAAGTCAGACCCAATTATTGGTGTTGTCACATCAGCAACAACAAATGACCAACAAAAATTTCGTTTTAGTCCTAGGTCTAACCTCAATTTTTGTTCACCTATTACTTTGATTGACGAACCATTTGCAGCAAAAAGTGTTATGGATGTAGGACGAATACCTTGCGCTTTTAAAGAAAGAGGTAATACTGAGACGTCAGCACCACTATCGACTAAAAAATTTGTTTGCGTGTATTTATCTGTTACTTGAAGGCGGAAAATTTGGCACTCAGTGTGAGGATTTCCGCTGGAACCCTCTACCGGCCTAAGGAGTCACTTCGGTGGACGAGTTGCAGCGCATGCTTGTCCCTGCTTATGACGGCATGGGCTGCGACATTTTCGTGCATCACGTCCGTACTTCTTGTGGTACCAACATTCATCAGTATTTGAATTTTGGTTGTTTCTGTCATTTGATGATCGACGGTATTGAGAACGAGAACGAGAGACGGTTGGTCTGCGGGAACGAGAGCGTGGGCGTGTAGTAAATTGTTCAAATTTTCTACTTAACTCTTTTATGGCAGTAAGAAGTTCATTAACTTCATTTGCAGACTCTCTACCAACTTTGCAGATTTGTGACGGTGATACGGCATCCATGATGGAGTCAGCTATTTTGGTGAACTCTGCTACCGTACCTGTTGATGCTGCTACGACCGGCTGTACAAAAGTTGGCAATCTTTTCGTCCATAGACCCTTGAGTGCTGCCTCACCTACAGAAGTACCTGCTACACGACGCATTTCGAAAAATAATTCTGAGGGCTTCTTATCACCAAGGGGCATCTCAGATAAAAGTCTGTTAAGACGTCGTTGTTCGCTATCAGCAAAATGGTCAATAATGCGACCTTTGACGTATTCAAATCGATCAGACGATGGCAAGGATGAGGTTATGTCCGTTAACTGCGCTATTGTCTCAGGCTTTAATGCTGCAAGAACGGTGGCGGCCTTTTGTTTGTCGGCGGTTATGCCCGATGCACTAAACCAAAACTCCATAGACATAAACCAGGCTTCGATGTTTGAGTTGCAAATTTCTGGGAATGGTAATCGAGCGTAAATGGCTGAAACCGTATTGTTGGATCTTTGACGTGGAGAGTCTTGATCGTCGTCGTCAATTGGAACAGTTGATGTCGTTGATAATTTTTTGTCATTGGTTGCCATTGTTCAGTTTGCGGGGTCACCAATATGGACTTATGAGATCTTATAAAGAAGATCGGTGTTGGTTTCTTATATTTTATTACTTAACTGTATTAAATCAAACTTAAACTAAATAGAAATCAAATATTTACACGAAACTTGTTAATCTTTCATTTTATCGAATCATCCAGACGAAAGTTAAAATTGTAATGGCGGATATCTAAAAGTGCAAGCAAGCATATGCGTGCCATTACGGTGTCTCTACCGGTTACTGTAGGTATTTGATAATTAACCTATTTTAACAGGGTGCCACATATATATATTCCTAAATTATATATATATATATACATATATATATATATATATATATATATATATTCCTAAATTATATATATATATATATATATATATATATATAAATATATATATATATATATATATATATATATATAAGTACATAATCTTATGTATGTACATATATATATATATATATATATATATATATATATATATATACATATATATATATATATATATATATATATGTATAGATATACATATATTATTTTTTTCTTTGGACTCTGGTGTATATATTCGTAAATGACAATTGTCATAGAAGACAATTATTAAAAAAAGATTGGAAGAAAACCATGTAAAAAATTTCGTAGAACAAAATATAAGCAATATCAAAATTTCAACGTTCACCAACTTCAGTGGACTGCATCTTTTTAGCGCTATAGAGCGATTTTTAACAAAAGATGTCAAATTACAGTTGAAGGTCTCAGTTAAAAAAAAATTCAGCTGCTCCTACCTGCTACTTTCCAAAAAGTAAAAACTATCAAATGACAAATAACCAAATATGAATTTTTGTTTATGCTTGTTGTTGTTGCCATAATTCTTTACTGTTTAAATTATTACATTATGTAATATATATACATACTAGTCAATAGTGTTGTTAAATATATTTCATTGTTGAAAAAAGCATAAGCTTAAAATTTGATTAAAACTGGGCATATATATATATATATATATATATATATATATATATATATATATATAATATTAGGCTTATATATATATATATATATATATATATATATAATATTAGGCTTATATATATATATATATATATATATATATATATATATATATATATAATATTAGGCTTATATATATATATATATATATATATATATATATATATATATATCAGCCTAATATTACGGCGAACATGAAAAAAATTAATTTTGGCCACTCTTCAACCAATGTGTGGTGTGGGGATGATTTGCTATGTCTGTATATATGAATGTTTACTTATTTAGTTTGTTGATACGACTGCATGGTAATATCATCAGGTAACACCACTAGTTCAGGTGCTTCATGTTTTTGTAACGTAATATTGTCAAATTTTGTTTTGAAAGTTCATATATGCATTTGTGGTTGTGTATAGCTTTTCTTAGTGAAATTTTTTTTTATATATAATAAATGTCAATTAACAAATTGTAAGAAGAAATATGTGGAACAAAATTTGCAGTTATATATAGACTTACATATATTCCAATAACGTGCGATTTTCACATTTCATTTTCTTTACCATGCATTTAATTAAATTTTCAACACAAAACACAAATGCTTTTGACATTTCGTACTATTCTACCAACAAAATACGTGTGTTTTTTGGTGTTGTTATTTGTTGTAGTAGTGGCGTTACCTGAATATTGTACCAGGATGCGGTTGCTTATGATTCACGAAGTGTTGGGTTAGAGCGTAATTGTGACGTCACGATAAGTCCACCCTTTATTTAGTAAAAAATATTATATGAAAACAAAATTCCTTGCAAACAAATAAATATTTTCTCTTTTTTATAAATTTTTTATATTTTATTTATTTATTTTGTTTTTTATTTTTTTAATGTATTTTATTTTTTATATATATTTCTTTTATAATCATATCATAATTCAGGGGAGGGGGAAAACGCGTGTTTCAATGGCGTATTGTGGAAGGAAAAACTCCATCGTTCGCCCCAAGTATTTTAATATATATATATATATTAAAATACTAAATAATAGAAATATATATTTATATTTTTGATCATAACTCTAATTTTCGACTGACCGTGGGGAAAATATAAATTTTTGTCGGGACACCAGGGTCGGTAATGATGACTCCCTCGAAGAGGTCTTCTGGGATTTTCGGCGCGACAGATGTTGTCTCGGGGTGGTATCGGTGTAAGTGGTGCCAATGATCCTTTACTTCAGGTTGTCACAGAAGAACCGTATTGACGGACCCAAGAGGATTATCCTTGAGGACAATAGCCCTTATCCTTAACGTAACTAAGATACATAGAGGTATTAAATTTGGAGAGATGTTTAAGAATGTGGCTGATTTTGTTCCTTTTTGCTTTACTTGCATAAAAAGAATTTTAAGAAAGAACTTTAATTAATAAATATGGGCATTTCCTGGGGTCACGAACGTACGTTCGTACGCTTTGGATGTGCAAGGATTATAGAAAACAAAACTTTCCTCAGCTTTTTTTTGCGATTCGACAGAATTTTGGTAGCTCTACGTTTAGTGCGAAATATAGGATTCATCGAGTTTGAGTTTTCATAATAATAGTTATAAACATGTGGTCATGATCGTACGCAAAATAGAAGTCAACTTTGGCTGGCAGTAGTGAAGTATAAAACTCTGCGAAATGGAACGAAATATTTAGAGGCGATTAATTTATTTTAAAAGTGTATTGATGTAGGTATCTATTCATTATTTACACAATAAAATATTTCTATTGGTTTTCGTTTAATTGGCTTAAGTACCGGTCGCGAACGAACGTTTTTTCCACATGTTGTTTTTTATTATTTTCCCATAAATATCTTCAAATTTCCTTAACAAAGAACTTAATACTCAATTTATAGTGTGTAGTAGCCCTTATAAGAAGAAATATATTATTTTATTTAATAAAGACTACCTTATTTAATATTTTTGTTTTACTTGTTTTTATTGAATATACCGTTAGAGCTGTACTTAATTTAAAGTTTTCATCACAGTATGTACATTTATTATATTAATTCAACTTCCTCTCCCATTCCAAATCAACTTGTGTAGATGTTTTTTTTTTTTTTTGGTTATTTGAGGGTTCGACACACTTCTCAAATAGCAGTCCAATTTCCTCCAGTCCAATTTCCTCAAGTAAAACAGCTGAGATATGTTATGAAACCATTCTATTATAAAAATATACTTATCTTTATAATTATAAAAAAACACGGTGATTATCAAAATTTTATGTTTTGATCCCGGTAGATCCAAAGAATATAATAACATATTCCACTTTCCAGTCCAATTTTCTCAAGTAAAACAGCTGAGATATGCTATGAAACCATCCTATTATAAAAATATAGACTTATTTTTATAATTATAAAAAAAAAAACACGGTGATTATCAAAATTTTATTTTTGGATCCCGGTAGACCATTCCGAAGA
>OY776277.1:66849260-66944260 GCA_963675445.1 Linnaemya vulpina | reverse complement strand
GAGAATAATAAAAGAATATACAAAAATTGAGAAAAATCTTTTTATGCGTATTATAGATTTTTGCATAACAGATAATAGATATTTCAAATATAACAAAAATATATATATTCAACATAAAGGACTACCAATGGGATCTCCAATTTCTCTAATTATAGCAGATATTGTTATGGAAAAACTATTAGATAACTGTATTGCAAAATTAATTATTAACCCAAAAATTATCATAAAATATGTTGATGATCTTTTTTGTATTACTTCGGAAAATGCAATTAATAACATTTTATTAGTTTTTAATTCTTTTCATAATGATATACAATTTACAATTGAAAAAGAATGCAATTCAAAGATTTCGTATTTAGATACATTAGTAATAAAAAGAGGTGATACCTTATTAATAGATTGGTACCCAAAATCAACATTTTCTGGTAGAATTATTAATTATTATTCAAAACATCCAAAAAGAATAATTATTAATACAGCTAAGAATTTAATAGAAAAAGTACTAAAGATAAGTGATACACAATTCCACAAAACTAATATAGACAGAATAAAAAAGATTTTGATAAATAATAATTATCCAATTCAACTTGTTTGTAATTTAATAAGACAATTTAAAAACCACATTTTAATATAAGAACAATTACTGAACCTAAGATTTATAAATCATTGACTTATGAACCCCTTTTATCTGAAAGATTAGAAAACTCAAAAATCTATGATAATAAGAAATAAACTATGGTAATAGTAAACATTATTGTTGAGAATATCCCTACACATTGTTAGCAGCGAAATATTGGATATAAATAAAGAATTTATAACATTTTTTATATAAAAACAATACAGTGGAGTGGATCTTTTGCTCAAAAAGAATAAAAATAAAAAATAAAAATAATAAAAAAAATAAAAAAATAAAAATATATATATATATATATATATATATATACATATATATATATATATATATATATATATATATATATATATATATATGTATATATATATATATATATATATATATATATATGTATATATACATATATATATATATATATATATATATATATATATATATATATATAAATATATATATATATATATATATATATATATATATATATAAATATATATATATATATATATATATATATATATTATATACATACATATATATATATATATATATATATATATATATATACATATATTTATATATATATATATATATATACATATATTTATATATATATATATATACATATATTTATATATATATATATATATATATATATATATATATATATATATATATATATATATACATATATTTATATATATATATATATATATATATATATATATATATATACATACATATTTATAAATTTTTTTTTTTTTTTCATTTCATTTTCAACTGGCGTGGGGAAAAGTACTGAAGAACGGGATAGAATCAAACATTACTTTAAGGGATACGTTCTTGGGCTTATCATGTGCCTAATGACAGCATCGGTCATATGTACAGTCTGAGAATTAATAATATAAATCAAGAGGCTACCGGCATTACGCATGCTGTACATGACAATTTTTCTGGCAGCAAACAACAAGAAGTTTTAATATCTTGGGGCAAAACGTTAGAGCTAGTTAGGCCGGACTCTAATACTGGCAAAGTGCATACTGTCCTATCGACTGAAGTATTTGGATGTGTTAGGTCGCTGATGTCATGCATGATGATGCTGTTATGATAGGGGCTGTAGAGAAACAAAAGCTGGCCTATATTCTCAATAGAGATGCTCAAGCGCGTTTGACTATTTCATCCCCATTGGAAGCACACAAATGAAATACATTCACATATCACATGGTGGGAGTTGATGTAGGCTTCGATAATCCTATGTTTGCCTGTTTGGAAATTGACTACGAAGAGGCTGATAATGATCCATCAGGAGAAGCTGCTGAACGTACACAACATACTCTGACATTTTATGAATTAGACTTGGGTCTTAATCATGTTGTACGAAAGTATTCGGAACCTTTGGAGGAACATGCTAATTTCCTTATATCAGTACCGGTTGGTAACGATGGTCCATCAGGAGTACTAATTTGTTCCGAAAATTATTTAACATATAAAAACTTGGGTGATCAACATGATATACGCTGCCCAATACCACGCCTACGTAATGATGTAGATGATCCAGAACGCGGAATGATATTCATCTGTTCTGCTACTCATCGAATAAAGAGCATGTATTTCTTTTTGGTACAAACAGAACAAGGAGATATATTTAAAGTCACTCTCGAGACCGATGACGATGTTGTGTCCGAAATAAAATTAAAATATTTCGATACTGTCCCTCCGGCTGTATCTATCTGTGTTTTGAAAACAGGATTTTTATTTGTCGCATGCGAATTTGGCAACCATTATCTATATCAAATTGCTCGGCTATGCCTTTAGAGGAAGGTGAAACATTTTTCTTTGCTCCTAGACCTTTAAAAAATTTAGTGATGGTCGATGAAATGCCCTCATTTTCGCCTATTATATCTTCACAAGTAGCTGATTTAGCTAATGAAGATACTCCTCAATTGTATGTATTATGTGGTAGAGGTCCTAGATCAACTTTGCGTGTATTACGGCACGGTTTGGAAGTATCAGAAGTGGCTGTTTCCGAACTACCTGGTAATCCTAATGCCGTATGGACAGTTAAAAAACGTGTTGATGATGAATTTGACGCTTATATTATAGTATCGTTTGTCAATGCTACTTTAGTATTGGTGAGACAGTGGAAGATGTTACCGACATTGGTTTTCTGGGAACAACACCCACTTTGTGTTGTGCTTCTTTAGGAGAGGATGCTTTAGTACAAGTATATCCGGACGGGATACGTCATATTCGTTCTGATAAGCGTGTTAATGAATGGCGAGCTCCTGGAAAAAAATCAATTACCAAATGTGCCGTTAATCAAAGACAGGTCGTTATTACATTATCGGGTCGTGAATTGGTTTATTTTGAGATGGATGCGACAGGTGAACTCAATGAATATACAGAACGCTCTGAAATGCCAGCCGAAATAATGTGCATGGCTTTGGGAACTGTTCCTGAAGGAGGGCAGCGTTCATGGTTTTTAGCTGTTGGTTTATCCGACAATACTGTTCGCATTATTTCGTTAGATCCTAACGATTGTTTAACGCCATGCTCTATGCAGGCCTTGCCGTCACCAGCAGAATCTCTTTGTCTTGGTGAAATGGGGCATACAGAGAGCTCAACGATCGCTAATGATGATCCTAATGAACGCTAAATGTAGCTTTGAAGGGTGGAACCATATATTTGAATATTGGGCTAAGCAACGGAGTATTGCTTCGTACAGTTTTGGATCCTGTATCAGGAGATTTGGCCGATACGCGAACTCGTTATCTGGGCTCACGGCCTGTTAAATTATTCCGTATACGCATGCAAGGCTCAGAAGTGGTTTTAGCTATGTCAAGTCGTTCTTGGCTGTCGTACTATTATCAAAATCGTTTTCATTTGACTCCCCTATCGTATGAAACTTTAGAATATGCATCCGGATTTTCAAGTGAACAATTTAGCGAAGGTATCGTTGCTATCTCTACAAACACCCTTCGAATTTTGGCTTTAGAAAAACTTGGGCCAGTGTTTAATCGTTTCATTTGGTTTAGAGTATACACCAAGAGCGTTTGTCATACATCCGGATACCGGACGTATGATAATTGCTGAAACTGATCATAATGCTTACACCGAAGAAACCAAAAACGCTCGTAAGCAACAAATGGCTGAAGAGATGCGTATGGCGGCTGGAGAAGAAGAGCGAGAGTTGGCAAATGAAATGGCTAATGCTTTTATAAATGAAATTTTACCCGAAGATATATTTTCAGCGCCAAAAGCTGGCGTTGGATTGTGGGCCTCTCAAATAAGAGCTTTGGATCCTATTCATGAACAAACTTTATTTAAAATTTCTTTAACACAAAATGAGGCAATTATGTCGATGGCAATTTTAAAGTTTTCGGTTGCGCAAGATGGACGCTTTTATTTAGCAGTGGGAATAGCAAAAGAACTCTTATTAAATCCTCGTATTACCAACGGTGGGTTCATTGATATTTATAAAATAGATCCTACGTGTTCTCAACTGGATTTTTTACATCGTACGGAATTGGAAGCAGTGCCCGGAGCGTTATGTGGTTTTCAAGGTCGCCTTTTGGCCGGCTGTGGTCGTATTTTACGTATTTATGATTTGGGAAAGAATAAAACTGTTGCGCAAATGCGAAAACAAACATATACCCTACCAAATCGTTAACATACAAGCGATGGGTCATCGAGTTTATGCATCAGGTGTTCAAGAGTCTGTTTTTTTCACACGATATAAAAGAGCAGAAAACCAACTGATTATATTTGCCGATGATACACATCCCAGATGGGTAACAGCTACAACATTACTGGATTATGATACTATAGCAATCGGTGATAAATTTGGCAACATGAGCATACAACGTTTACCACATTCCGTCACTGACGATGTTGACGAAGATCCTACGGGTACAAAATCGTTATGGGACCGTGGCGTATTGTCAGGTGCCTCTCAAAAGGCTGAAAACTCAACTTTCCACGTTGGTGAAATAATTATGTCCCTACAAAAGTCTATACTCATACCCGGCGGTTCAGAGGCTATGATTTATACCACTCTTAGTGGTACTGTTGGTGCATTTGTCCCCTTTACTAGTCGCGAAGATTTCGATTTCTTTCAACATCTTGAAATGCATATGCGCAACGAGAATCCTCCACTATGTGGACGTGATCATCTCAGTTATCGTAGTGCTTACTATCCTGTCAAAAATGTAATTGATGGTGATCTGTGTGAACAATATCTATCAATAGATCCGGCTAAACAAAAATCTATTGCCCCCGATATGTTTCGTACACCTAACCAAGTTTGCAAGAAATTGGAGGACATTAGAACTCGCTATGCTTTCTAAAGATGTAAAGGAAATTATGTTTCTAGGTTTGACTGGTGTGATTGAGGGTATGAAAAGATTATTCCTGTACATATTTATTTGTAGTTTTAATTCATAGTAATAAAAGTAGAAGGAATGCTTGTGAGAAAGATAACTAAGTGAATTTATGAATCGTGAACAATTATTTCAACAGTTTGTGAAAGGTCACTTGTCCCGAAAGTTGTGCATACTGCGTTTGCAGAACAGCGTTTTCCGCGTTCATTTCTCATGAATCAATACAACCATACAGATGACTGCCAACCTCCTATAATATAAACAATGCGTATTTTAGTCTTAATAAATAGTATTTAATGAATGTAATCGTATTTCATTTTTTTTTTTTTTTTTTAAATAATAAAAACTTATTTATATAATATATATATATATATATATATATATATATATATATTATATAAATATATATATACATGTACATATATATATATATATATATATATATATATATATATATTTATATAATATATATATATATATATATATATTTATATAATATATATATATATATATATATATATATATATATATATTTATATAATATATATATATATATATATATATATATATATATATATATATTTATATAATATATATATATATATATATATATATATATATATATATATTAATGAAATA
The DNA here is from genome assembly GCA_963675445.1 of Linnaemya vulpina. Lineage (NCBI taxonomy): Eukaryota > Metazoa > Arthropoda > Insecta > Diptera > Tachinidae > Linnaemya > Linnaemya vulpina. Next base: position 66,938,611 of record OY776277.1, on the reverse strand, counting down.
TAATATATATATTAATGAATATAAATGAAAAATAAAATCTCAATTGAATTGTTAATAAAAGTTGTTTGTTGGGTTTGGTTTGTATAAGTTTCATAGCCTACTACACTTATTATAATGTGATTTTTTGAAATTGTTTGTGAATTTTTATAGTTAATTTATTTAACATAATTCTCAGATGGTTTTTGGACGTCTTTTAATAAGTTGAGAAGTTTGAAACTTTGCAAAACTGTGGTTGAAGTCTACTTACGATTTGGTAAAAAGCACCAATGAAATGCATATAGACATTGCTTAACCACCCTACAAATAAATTTCATTTTATATATATATATATATATATACATATATATATATATATATATATATATATATATATATACATATATATATATATATATATATATATATATATACACATATATATACATATATATATATATATATATATATATATATATATAATGGGTGATTTTATAAGAAAAGAAAAATCGTTTGGCTTCAATTCTTGCACCAGCTGTATCTTATAAGGCTTCACACCCAAATCCTTCCGCAAAATTTTCCACGTAGTGGAGTAACAGAGGCCCAATTGCTGCGAACGGCGCCGAATCGATAATTCACGGTCATCACCAACACTGGCCGATACGGTTGCGATATTTTCTTCAGTTCGCACTCTACGTAAGCGTGTTGGTGGTTTAATGTCCAACAATGTAAATTTGGTGCGAAATTTTTTTACAATAGCCCGAATAGAAGCCTCAGTAGGTCGATTAAACTGACCATAAAATGGAAGAAGCGCGCGATGAACTTTCTTAACAGAGCACGCATTTTGGTAATAAAATTCAATAATTTGCAAGCGTTGTTCGTTTGTAAGACGATTCATGATTAAATTATAGACCAAACTGAAGATGTTTGACAGTGACACAAGATACAAAACGTGCGCGAGCTGTCAAAACTAGTGTTGACAAAAAGATAATAGCAAAAAAATCACTCGTATATATATATATATATATATATATATATATATATATATATATGTATATATATATATATATATATATATATATGTATATATATATATATATATATATATATATATATACAGATTATATATGATAACCGTTATATTTGATGAATGAAAAACGAGTGTCTATATAATTATTCACCCCTATCGTGAATAGCAAGTGGAATTTTTGTTCACGTGAAATTTTTATTCCACTCGAGGGGAAAAATGGTATCGTGAATCTCCCGTGAAAAATTATTCCCGTAATCAATTCTCAGTGAATGTAAAAAGAGAAGAAGCTGAAAACAACATTAAAAGTCAAACAAATTTGTACTTGAACATACTTATCTGAAAATAAAAATATAAAATTTTAAAAATACATAATGTTCGGAATTGGGGCAGCTTTGTTATTACAAGAGGAGGAAAGCAAGCAGCAGCGAATTGCTCGGCGACGTTTACGGGACGCATCCAATCCCCTGGAGTTACCAGATACCTTGTAAGTAGCCAAATTCAATAAAAATTTCTTTTTATATTTTCTGTGCTTTTGTAGGTTTATCCAACATTACAGGTTAAACAAGCCTGCGTTTTTATATGTGCTGGACAAGCTGAACAATTCTTTGCCTTCCACAAAAAAGTTATTTGGAATTTCTACAATTTCAAAACTTTGTGCCTGCTTAAGATTTTTCGCAGAAGGAGGTTACCAAAAGGGCGTAGCTAGAGACTACGAAATAGGAATGGCACAGTCAACTTTTTCGGAGATTCTGTCAAGCGTATTAGATGCTCTTGAGGGAAATCTTTGTGGGCAGTGGATAACCTATCCATCGGAAGAAGAAAATAAAATCACTGCACAGGAGTTTTACCGGAAGTTTGGGATACCTGGTGTGGTAGGATGTATTGATGGGACACACATCAATATTATAACACCAAAAGATAATAATCATCTTTACTACAACAGGAAAGGGCACCACAGCTTAAATGTTACACTTGTAAGCTATATTTTTGTAAATATATACATTAATTGTTAGTTGTGAATATAATTTCTTTAAAGATATGTGATAGTAAAATGAGAATACGGTATGTTGATGCCACACATCCTGGAGCTTGTCACGACTCCTTTGTTTGGAATAGCAGTTCTTACAGAAGTGTAATGGAACAAAATTATTTGCAAAGAGGACTGCGAGTATGGCTGTTAGGTGAGAAACAAATTATATAAATAATATATGTGTTAATACTTACATACATATGTATGTTGTAACAAATTTTTATAGGTGATGGAGGATACCCTTTAGAACCTTGGTTGTTAACACCATATAGAAGTCCAATATCTGGTTCGAATCAACAAAAATTCAATGACGTTCATTCGAGGTGCAGGAATATTATAGAACGTACAAATGGAGTACTGAAAGGTAGATGGAGGTGCTTGCTAGGGGCCAGGGAACTCCACTATGAGCCAAAGAAAGCTATTAAAATTATTAATGTCTGTGTGGCATTGCACAACATCTGCATAGCATATAAGTGTGAACACAGCAATGAAATAACTGATATGGAGCAAATTAATCTTCCCCATCTAGAAAGCGAAAATACAGTTGAACGCAATAGGTTTCTTGCTGCTGCTAACCGTATCCGTGATAACATAGCAAATTCAATGTGAAAATTGTTTTTTATAAAAGTTTTAATAAAATTCAATTTTGTTTGACAAAAATATTTATTTATAATAAAAAAAAACAACAATTCATAAAAAAAACATAAACAAAAGTAATAATTCAATTTTTTAACAAAAATATCTTAAAGCTATATATAAAATATCACAAATTCATTCATTCTTATACATTTCATATGTAGGTACTTTGTATATACTAAAAACTAATATTCCGTTTAATACCAGCAAACTATTTACATACGAGCGTTTTCCTTTAATATTGCAAGTTTGATTTCCTCAATTTCTAATAGCCTTTTGTTCTTTTCTATCTTGCTTTCTACTTCTTTCCGCCGCAACTCTTCGCAAACTTTATGGTGTCGCTCTAACATTTGCAATTCCTTCGATTTTAAATCGTTGTTTTTCTCTAAAGAACGGTACACCCTTCGCATGGTTGTCTCCATTTCTTTGTTGTGTGTTTGAGTGGAACCAGCTATTTCCGCAATTTTCGCATATATATTCTCTTGCGTTTCCACCTCTTTGGCAATCAGATCTGCGGTACTTAATTTTTGATGCTGATCAGCCCTTTTCCGTTTAAGGAATCGTGGTGTTTTTTCTGACGAATCTTCTGTCGTCGTTAACTTTTGCCTAGATGGTGTCATCTGTTCCGGGAAGATGCTCTGGTTATCACTTATTATAACTTCATCCTCACCATCTTTTTTTTGTGTATCACTCTGGTTTTCAGTAGAGTGAGAACATTGTGGCAAACCAAAAATTAAGGAATTCTCCACACCCTCTACGGACTCCTTCATCCCTACCAGCTCATATATGAACTCTTCGTTCACTGAAAGGCACTTCGTATTATTTGGACCACCTCCTGTCCCTTTTATATTTTTTAAATTCGCTGCAGCTTTTGAGCGAACATACCGCTTTTGATCTGTCCACACCTAAAATTCAAAACATAAAAACAGACGTAAAGAGTATTGGATTGATATACAAAGCAATATACTACCTTTTTCCATTCCGTAATGTTTTTGATGGGAGGGCCAGCACTATTTAGCTCATCTGTTAAGCAATTCCAAAACTCTACCACAACATCTTTCGGAAGCTTCACAAAGCCGCAGGCAATCGCTCTGTTGGTTTGCATTTTATTCAGCATTATATCGGTTTGTGCCTTATTAACAGATCTTGCCCTTAAATAAAATTTACTATAATAATAAAATATAATAAACTTTGATTTGTAATAAAAACTACTTACATTTTTTGTTCTGTTCCCCACCAAAAACAAAGCGAATGAATTAAAGGGAAAAGTGAAAAAACTCGCGGGAAAGAAATCATTCACGATAAGGGGAATTTAATGTTAGCGTGAAATCATTCACGGGGAACGTCTTCACGATTGCAAATTTAGGGAAAAGGGAAAAATTTCGAGGGAAAAATTATTCACGATAGGGGTGATTATTTTAATATACTTTGCCATACGTTATTATACCGTGTTCAGACATACCCCTTAATTGCGCAATTAGGGCAATTTATCATACAGTAGTATGATAAATTGTAATTGTCTCACTAATTGCGTGAAACTCGAATAGCAACCCTGGTCATAAGTGTGTTTATTAAGAACTGTGTTCGGTGAGCAGAAAAGTTTCCTATATATATACTCTAAAATAGAGTCGTATCGAATAAAAAGTTGTTTGTTGGGTTTGGTTTGTATAAGTTTCATAGCCTGCTACACTTATTATAATGTGATTTTTTGAAATTGTTTGTGAATTTTTATAATTAATTTATTTAACATAATTCTCAAATGGTTTTTGGAAGTCTTTTAATAAGTTGAGAAGTTTGAAACTTTGCAAAACTGTGGTTGAAGTCTACTGACGATTTGGTAAGAAGCACCAATGAAATGCATATAGACATTGCTTAACCACCCAACAAATAAATTTCATATTATAATAGTACAATGACAATATGTAAAAAAATTAGTTTATTATTTATATATATATTTATATATATATATATATATATATATATATATATATATATATATATGCCCATAATTATGAAAGTGGTCTAAGTCATTTATTTCTTGTTTCGAGATATTTAATATATATATATATATATATATATATATATATATCGCTCATTTGCGAGAAGAGTGGCATAACTCAAAAAAAAACAGTTCCGAGATAAATGCATTTAAAGTTTTCAACTGAGGCTAACTGCTGCGAAAAGCATAAAGCACCACAACCAGATATGCTGAAAGCTCAATTTTTTTTTATTATTTTAAACATAGGTAGGGAATAATTGGCGATGAACAATTTTCGTCCGTGTTCTGGAAGATAATTTATCAATGCTTTGAATTATGTCATTATTGTTGGAAAAAAATCATCATTGTACTGTTATAAGTAAAAATGCGTCTTTGTAACTGAAAAAAAAACTTTACAAACCAAGTATGTTTTCACAGTTGAATAGTAAATAATACACAAATGCATAATAAAAATCAGATAGCTTTATTTTCACAGCTCTTAAAACTTAAGAAATGCATAGTTTATAAAAGAAAAAGATATTGAAATTATTTTAAGTTCAAAAATTGAGAAAAAAATCTGCAAAAATTAAAAAACTGTTTTACAAATTTTCATAATATGATTTATAAAAGGGTGGAATAAGTTTTTTATTCAATAATTCCATTAAATCTTTTTTTTTATTTTGGGAAATACCAGGTTTTTGAAAGTAATATTTAGTGAAGTTTATTTGTAAATTATTTTGCTTTTTTTGTTTTTTAATAATTACAGCCTCTTGAAATTCAACTGCACTATATGAATTTTTGAAAAAAACGGATGCCTGTGATTCTTGACGTATTTTCAGAATTTTGACGTCCGACAATTTAAAATTGTTCATATATAAAGGTCCAATATCTGTTGCCAATATTTTTAGGTCAACAAAATCTGTATAGCACATTTCATTTACCTTAAATGGTTCACCTTTTTTTCGCGCTGATCGAATTATTGACATGTAAGATTCGGGAGAATAAATTGGACGACTCCTAAGTATACGCTTTGTTTCCCTTTCGATTAGAGAATGAGCAGAGTCCCCCTCATTTTGAGTATGCCCTTTTATTAAATATTTATGAGTTATTGACTTGATACCCAAGAAGCGTACAGCATATATATATAGAGCTACCATAAATTTGTTTTTTTGTTGGCCAGCGCAATTATCAGAATAAAATATTACCTCTGCGTCCGTTGTTTTTGCTAAATTTTGTAGGTATTTTAGCACGCAAGTCCCCAATTCGTTGACTCCGCGATGCCCATTTGCTTCATCCCAAACAAAGCATTCACATTTATTAGTTTTCAAATCGTATATAGTGAAATTATATACATTCAATTTAGACTTGTAATAAAAAGATGACACGTCACCTTTTGGTAGTGGCATTACCGCTTGCAAATCATATACAGCCACAAATGCGTTTTTATCTTTATCACTATTTTTTTCTTTCCTGGATAAATTTTTTCCTTCTGATGAAGCTCATACATATCTTTTTTAGATAGTTTTTCATTTTCTTCCAAATTATCGTAAACAGAGCATATTTCGCATAAGTCTTTTATAGGAACAAAAAACGATATATTAAACTCCTCAGTAAAGATCCTATAAAAATATATATAATTTGCAAATGGCTTGTTATCTCTTTTGCAAATATCTACGTAATCTTTATGCAGATTGATCTTCAGACCCAATATAAGGAGGTGTAAATGAATACCTAATATTGGACCACATGGAGTGGTTCGTCCGGAACATAAAACAACCAAAGTAAGAGTTGTGTTTAATGCTTCTAGGAAATCAAAATCTCAGTTTTCGCTCTTCAAAATGATCTAATGTCTATTATAATCAATTGGAGAAAATATCAATTAGTTTTTAATGCCGACATTAAAAAAATGTATCGTAAAATTCTGGTTCACCCCGATGATACACCATTTCAGCGGATTTTGTTTCAACCAGAAGATTGAAACAGAACCCTTCTCCCACTCGCTGTCGATACCGAATCCAAATTTTCGAAAGTAGCTTCAATATTGCGGGTCGAAACATATGTTGGTGATATATTGCCTGGTGGGTACTCATTAGAAGAAGCTTTGTCTGCACAGAAGCAACTCATAGACGTGCTCAAATCTGCAGGGTTCTCATTAAAAACAGATTACTGCAAATAATCTACTGTTACTCAGCCATTTACCGAAAGATGATCTGTATGACTCTGATTTCCTTCGCTTTCCCAGTACAAGTGCTACGAAACCCTTGGGTCTAAAATGGAATGCGCTAACAGATTCGTTTAGTTAGTTTCGCTCCATTGGAACATACGGGAAAAATAACTAAACCGAAAATTTTGTCCTCTGTAGCAAAACTTTTTGATCCAGCGGGATGGGTAGCCCCTATAGTAATTAAAGCAAAACTCCGTATGCAACTCTGGCTGGAAGGGTTAGAGTGGGATGAAGAGGTCTCGACAGAGTCCCTTGGTAAATGGAATAGTCTTCTGCATGATTTCTCACACATAGAAGAAATATCCATTCCGCGTTGGATTCAATACACACCATCTGATTCAGTTTCATTACACACAGCATACTGCGCAGCGGTTTATATCACAGAAGTTACACTCACCTGCTAGTTGCGAAAAGCAAGGTCGCTCCGGTACAGACTGTGTGTCTCCCGCGCCTAGAATTAAATGTCGCAGTGCTACTAGCACATCTTGTTAAATATGCACTGGCTTCCTTTATGCTTCCAATTAGCGGAATTAATCTGTGGACTGGCTCGTCCATAGTCCTAGGCTGGCTATCAAACCTCCTTCCTGTTGGGAAACCTATGCCGCAAACAGAATTTCTCAAATCCACAGCCTGATCCCTGATGCTGTATGGCATCATGTGCCCAGCCATGAAAATCCAGCGGATTTAGGCACCAGAGGTTGCAGGCCTCAGAATTAAAATGCAGAAATTGTTAGTCAAGCTCTTCATACAGATGTTACGGAAGATGACATTTTGTGTAACTTCTCTTCATATAACAAACCTTTGCGTGTTATAGGTTACATCTTTCGTTTTTATCAGAAATGCTTGAAAACGATACATACACATAATGAAAATTTAACGCACGCTGAATTGCAATTTGTAAAAGTGCGTCTAATTACTCTTGCCCACAGAGGTTTTATAAAGAAGATTACCAACTACTCAGTAAATTGGAAGCTATTGGAAATAGAAGCCCCTTAGTGATTTTAAACCCATTTCTTGACAAAAATTCAGTTCTGCGTATCTTATTGGGCTCAGTGGAACAGCCTCAAGCTAATAAATGGGTGTTTATACCACGTATGGGAAAGTGTAGATGGCAAAACAACTTCAAATTTAATAGTTGTGCCATACTCCAAGATAAGTAAAGTTTTACAGGAGTTTCATAATGGACCTAGTGGCGGTCATGTTGGAAAAACAAAAACACTTGAGAAACTGAAGCAGCGTTTTTATTGGGTTGGATGTCAACAAGCCGTAGTCGACTGGATAGCAAACTGCCCACAGTGCATAGCAGCCAAAGGCCAAGTAAGAAAAAGCCGGGGACAGCTACAACAATACAACTCAGGAGCACCATTCGAGCGGATCGCAATGGATGTAGCAGATCCCTTCCCCGTCACTGAAGCCGGAAATCGTTATGTACTTGTGGTAATGGACTATTTCAGTAAATGGCCAGAGGTATATGCTATACCTAACCAGAAAGCAGACAGTTATAAATGCATTCGTCAACAACTGGGTATGTCGCTATGGTGTCCCAATAGAATTACATTCCGACCAAGGAAGGAATTTCGAGTCTGCCATATTCAGGGAAATGTGCGAGTTAAATGGGATAAAGAAAACCAGAACGACGCCGTTGCATCCAGTCTGATGGCATGCTAGACAGGTTCAATCGCACCTTCGAAGAGTACCTGCGAAGAGTAGTAAGCAACCATCAGAGGGATTGGGACGAGCACATTCCCAAATTTTTGATGGCATATAGATCAGCTGTACACGACTCAACATCGAGAACGCCAGCCAAAATTATATTCGGGACGGAACTAAGACTACCTGGTGATTTGGAATTTGGTGTTAAGCCAACTGCAGAAGAAGGAGCTATTACGTCACAAGAGAAGGAGGACTTAAACGAAGTGCATGAGTTCGTGCGTAATAGAATCAAGATGGTCAGTGACAAGATGATGGCTAGGTATAACCGCGCAGCAAATTCGGAGGGGTTTATGGAAGGACAATTGATTTTACTTTATAACCCACAACGAAAGAAAGGATTGTCCCCAAAATTACAGACGCACTATGGAAGAGGTGATTGTATGCCTATTCGGGTCGAACAGGCTTAAGTGGGCGGCAGTGTAACAAAGATTAGAAATAGATTTAAATAAAACGACAATGTGGCTATATGTACTTGGCAGCACTGCCAATTAATCTCTAGTTGTCAAAATTTTACAACCCTGGCCAACACAATATAAATAATATTCAAATTAACGGAAATAGAATACTCCGGAATATACAAGATCATTCGAGGCTGTGCCAATAATAAGTGTAAATAACAACAACGAAAAACCTAGCAACATAAATGCTACGAGATGTTATTCTTAATGATCTGGTACGCAAGTATTCGCTGCTAATAAAGCTAAACCGGTTCACAAGTATACACAGCCATATACACATAGCAGAAGAAGAAACAAAACTACACAGCACACAGAACACTCATACATACAACCACACATAGTTACCATAAGCAAAACACATAAGTCAGCATTGTCATGTATACAAACATACGTATATAGCTACATGTTAAGTAAAGTACAACCAACAACAACCATGCCCAAAAGCTTCGCGAAGTTACCAGACGACGTCACTTCAAATATAGACGTGTTAACATCGCTGAGTGTCTAGTAGCACAAATACTCGTGTTAATAAAGTAATAAATAAAGTCTTGCCGCATTATATTTCTCAAATTAACTTGCCCGTGTGTTAATTTGATGCAATTAAATGAATCCTTGAAGGAAAAGTAAAAACCCGTTTTTACGAAAAGGTCTAAAATCGAAACAATATATATATATATATATATATATATAAATGTATATATATATATATATATATATATATATATATATATATGTATATATATATATATATATATATATATATATATACAATTGTTAATTAACTAATTTTTTGACATATTGTCATTGTACTATTATAATATGAAATTTATTTGTTGGGTGGTTAAGCAATGTCTATATGCATTTCATTGGCGCTTCTTAACAAATCGTCAGTAGACTAATGATGATAAAAGTGACAGCGATGAAGAAACAATTACACATAAACCAAATTCTACCACGAAATTCACAAATATTTTGGATAGATGTATGTCCAATACAAATACACAATTAACAACAATTTATGTAAGTCCATCAAAAAAAGGAAGAAAGAGAACAAAAAACCGGAAAAATGGAAAAAGTCTTTGGCAAAAAAAAAAGAAATAGCGGACAAGCATATGAATCAAACTCAAAACATAAAAAGAATGAGCCCGAGAGACAAATGAAAATTTCGTGTGGAGAAAATTGTAGACTGAAGTGCTTAAACAATTTTGCCGAAGAAGAAAGAAAAACGTATTTTACTTCATTTTGGAAATTAGGTAACATTGAGCTACAAAGGCAATATATTGCGAATTGTATGTATTCCGTTGAACCAAGATACCGCTACGTACGAATTGGTGGAACCAGACCTAGCAGACAAAATAACAACGCATATTTTTTGAAACGTAATAACGAAGAAGTTCGCGTTTGCAAATTATTCTTTAAAAACACATAGTGATCGCGTAATTCGCACTGTCCTTGAAAAAAGGCATAAAGTGTTAAATAATGTCTTAGAGCCAGATCAAAGAGGAAAACATGGAAAACACAGAACATTAGACCCACAGATAAAAAAAAGATCTCAAAGATTTCATTGAATCAATACCGAAAATTGAAAGTCACTATACCCGTGCTAATACCTCAAAAACATTTATTGACGGAAGCAAAAGTATATCCAATCTGCATAAAGATTACGTAGATATTTGCAAAAGAGATAACAAGCCATTTGCAAATTATATATATTTTTATAGGATCTTTACTGAGGAGTTTAATATATCGTTTTTTGTTCCTAAAAAAGACTTATGCGAAATATGCTCTGTTTACGATAATTTGGAAGAAAATGAAAAACTATCTAAAAAAGATATGTATGAGCTTCATCAGAAGGAAAAAATTTATCCAGGAAAGAAAAAAATAGTGATAAAGATAAAAACGCATTTGTGGCTGTATATGATTTGCAAGCGGTAATGCCACTACCAAAAGGTGACGTGTCATCTTTTTATTACAAGTCTAAATTGAATGTATATAATTTCACTATATACGATTTGAAAACTAATAAATGTGAATGCTTTGTTTGGGATGAAGCAAATGGGCATCGCGGAGTCAACGAATTGGGGACTTGCGTGCTAAAATACCTACAAAATTTAGCAAAAACAATGGACGCAGAGGTTATATTTTATTCTGATAATTGCGCTGGCCAACAAAAAAACAAATTTATGGTAGCTCTATATATATATGCTGTACGCTTCTTGGGTATCAAGTCAATAACTCATAAATATTTAATAAAAGGGTATACTCAAAATGAGGGGGACTCTGCTCATTCTCTAATCGAAAGGGAAACAAAGCGTATACTTAGGAGTGGTCCAATTTATTCTCCCGAATCTTACATGTCAATAATTCGATCAGCGCGAAAAAAAGGTAAACCATTTAAGGTAAATGAAATGTGCTATACAGATTTTGTTGACCTAAAAATATTGGCAACAGATATTGGACCTTTATATATGAACAATTTTAAATTGTCGGACGTCAAAATTCTGAAAATACGTCAAGAATCACAGGCATCCGTTTTTTCAAAAATTCATATAGTGCAGTTGAATTTCAAGAGGCTGTAATTATTAAAAAACAAAAAAAGCAAAATAATTTACAAATAAACTTCACTAAATATTACTTTCAAAAACCTGGTATTTCCCAAAATAAAAAAAAAGATTTAATGGAATTATTGAATAAAAAACTTATTCCACCCTTTTATAAATCATATTATGAAAATTTGTAAGACAGTTTTTTAATTTTTGCAGATTTTTTTCTCAATTTTTGAACTTAAAATAATTTCAATATCTTTTTCTTTTATAAACTATGCATTTCTTAAGTTTTAAGAGCTGTGAAAATAAAGCTATCTGATTTTTATTATGCATTTGTGTATTATTTACTATTCAACTGTGAAAACATACTTGGTTTGTAAAGTTTTTTTTTCAGTTACAAAGACGCATTTTTACTTATAACAGTACAATGATGATTTTTTTCCAACAATAATGACATAATTCAAAGCATTGATAAATTATCTTCCAGAACACGGACGAAAATTGTTCATCGCCAATTATTCCCTACCTATGTTTAAAATAATAAAAAAAAATTGAGCTTTCAGCATATCTGGTTGTGGTGCTTTATGCTTTTCGCAGCAGTTAGCCTCAGTTGAAAACTTTAAATGCATTTATCTCGGAACTGTTTTTTTTTGAGTTATGCCACTCTTCTCGCAAATGAGCGATATATATATATATATATATATATATATATATATATATATTATATATATATATATATATATATATATATATTTATATATATATATATATATATATATATATATATTTATATATATATATATATATATATATATATATATATTTATATATATATATATATATATATATATATATATTTATATATATATATATATATATATATATATATTTATATATATATATATATATATATATATATATATATTTATATATATATATATATATATATATATATATTAAATATCTCGAAACAAGAAATAAATGACTTAGACCACTTTCATAATTATGGGCATATATATATATATATATATATATATATATATATATATATATAAATATATATATAAATATATATATATATATATATATATATATATATATATATATATATATGCCCATAATTATGAAAGTGGTCTAAGTCATTTATTTCTTGTTTCGAGATATTTAATGAATTGCATTTGAATAAATTAAAAAATATTTTTACATCATGCGATATTTTAATTTATAATTTTATTAGTCTTAATTAATGGAAATGTATTATGTATATGAAATTTTGTGTAAATTTCATAGGATAATATTTTTTTTAATGTTTGAAATGACTTAGACCATTTTCAAAATTAACTAAATGTTTTATAAATGACTTAAAGCAATAAAGAACTTTGAGTTTTACTTTAAACAATAATTTGATTAAAATAATTCGTGAACATTTATTAATTATTTTAAAACAGTCATCCATTTTTATCATTATTTCGAGTATTTAAGATTCTTAAAATGTTCCTGAAAAACTGGAGGGATGTACGGTAGTAAACTCATAATATTTTTATGTTTTTCTTACTATACTGGTCTATTGGTGGTGTATAATGGAAGTAATTTAATATGTCCGTATATTTTTGGTCTTCCTCTTTTAGGTGTTTCAGCATTCAGAGTCCTACAGAAATTTTATAGGTGTCTAAAAATAAGTTCCTGCAAACCGACTCGTCTGACTTGTTATTTTTTGACAAAAAATACTTGTAGCAGCATTTTCTCATAGGGTTTTCAAACGTTCTTGGCCGACTTTGTTTTATTAATTGTTGATGAACTGTAGTACACAGATACAGATTCTGTGTTTCAAAATCTTTTAGTTTCCAGAAAGTATCAAAAATAAATTTTCTTTCATTATGTTCATTTTTTTGAGCAAAAGCAATCCTTATTTTCAAAAATTTTAGCATTCACAAGTTTTGATTTCCTTGTCGTGTATTCTTCGCCATTATTTCTCTTATTTTTCTCTTTTTTTATTTCGTGCGTAATTTTCAAGTTGTTTACATAATTTCTTCACATTTTTGACTTAGACCACTTTCATAATTAACACTAAATGAATTCCATATAATACTGAAATTACAACCACTATCTAATGGTTCATTTTTTACAATTTCGTAAAAATTACATTGAATAAATTTAGTTTAAAATAATGTGGTATGAAATAACTGATAAACTAATTTTTTTTTAAATTTTGACTTAGACCACTTTCATAATTATATATATATATATATATATATATATATATATACATATATATATATATATATATATATATATATATATATATATGTCCTTCTGTGTATATATACTTTACCCTGCCATGAAGATAGCAAAACTCATTATTCATGGTTATGAGAAATAAAAAAAAAAGATTATTAAATTACATACGAACTCATAATTCCGAACATTGAGTGAAATTCAAGGTTCTTTCGCTGCCATCCGGAAACTTCATCTTTACTAGCGGAATATCTCTATTCAAGAGCTTAAATCACGTAATTTTATGTGCCTTTTTGAGCATATGAGAAAGGGACTGTAACTTATATGCCGCTGTCGTTAAGTTATCACACAGGTAAACTCTAGCCGAGACATCACAGCCAATGATATCACTCAACTTAATATTAGGTGAACTAAAGTATTGTTGCTATCTCTAAGAACCACCCTGTTAAATTTAACCATAACAGCCTTACCACCCCGTATGTAGCAACAGAGGTGTATGTCTCCTTGCTCAGCATCAATATTGTAGTATTTGCAGATAGCTGAAACAGGCGTAATCAGGCAATTAATACCCATTGGCAGACCATTTATCACAACATCAGCTCGGTTTATCATGCGTTGCACCATATTATCTTCCAACTCCAGCCTTTCAATCTTTGCCAAAGTGCTTGCTTCCACATTTTTAATATTATCTCTGCATTGTTCAACATCAATTTTAAAGGTCGCAAGATATGAGGTAAAATCAGACCGAATACCAGACACAGATGTCTTAAGCCCTGTTGATATTTACGAAGTTCCGCTGTTAAGTTCGATATGTTATCCGAAAGTTTTTTTTACGGCTCCAACAGATATTATTTAAAACCGAACCCCTCATTCCTTTTATCACAACAGAATGGACAAGTAAAGTTGATGCAATTATTCTTTCCCAAAAACGTGTATTACTCAGCAGGAATGTTGACACAGCCAATGTGAAACCAGTTAACACAAGACCCTGATCAGACTTAGTGACACTCTTAATGCAGACTACGCATTTAGCCGAAGGTGCCATTTTAATAATTTGTAGGTGCATGAGAATGTAGGTACACAGTTGTTTTTAGCAGCTACCACGAGTCACAAATAAGTTTCTCAAAAAAAATACGAAATTACAAAAATCCTTGCTGTAATGGTTTTATATTTTTATATGTGCAAATTAGCACCTGCAGATCAGCAACTCACTAATTATTTGACAACATTAACCAGCAGAATATCAATTTTGGTCAGTGGTCACAAAGAAAAAACTCATATCCACTCAGAGATGCCAGAAAGCATCTTTACTTTATCTAACACAAATTTATCTTTGTTAGTTAATCGTTCGTTATCATAATTTCTGCTAATGATTCCTGTCTTGCTATCTATTGTTCCTCTTTATCTGTCAAAGTTTGAATAAAATCTTCACCATTTGCTATAATTTTAAACAATGGAATATTATTTCTCTCTACTAATAAAACACGTTTCTGGCCTAAAGATACAACCCATTCTATATCTGTCGGTATATCCCTGAAGAAGTAACACATTGTTGCTAGCTAAATATTTTATAAATATGATAGTTGTTTTTTTTTTTGTTTAAATAAAAAAATTAAGTGGATCTTTTGCTAAAAAAAAACATATAAAAATAAACTAATTAAAATTAATTTTTTATTATTTAATGCGTTGACATTTCAGGTTTTGGGCCCTTATGATATACATATGAGAAATCCATCCTAATGTATGGCATGCACTGTCACAGGGTCCTGATATACAGTGTTGCATTGTTGAGAACGCGGTATTGGGGAATGAAAATCATGATTTTGTTTTAAGGCCCAACTATAATATGCGTAGGCTAGCTTTGGCTACTGTCAAAACTCGACGAAAAGACTGTCAAATGCGTAAGGCAAAATTAACAAGAATTTGTGTGACATATAAGGCACAACTATAATATGCGTAGGCTAGCTTTGGCTACTGTCAAAACTCGACGAAAAGACTGTCAAATGCATAAGCGAACATTTGTGTGGCTATATTATACTTACACTCAGTTGTAAAGCAATACACTTTTGCAAAAACTAATTTATGATATATACATACATAACATGTAAATACATATATATTTTCAATTTATACATACATAAATATATTATCACAAGTAGGTTATTACCAATTTAGAAAGTAATTTAAGAAATAAATTGGAAAGTACTACAATGTACAACAATGTATAACAATGTGTGCAAGTGGTTGGCAACGTGTCATAAATTGTAGGAAAATACACAACTACACTATAATATATATAGAATAAACAAACACTAAACATTTAATGTTTCCTATATTAATATTTATGTAGGCTAAATTTTCTAACTTAGTTAAAATCTCAGAAAGACATGATGATAAATATTCCTAGGCACAAAGGAAGTGAACATCAGTTTTATTCAACTTACACAGCAGAGCAGAACAGCTGTTTTCGAAAGTCGCTACACTTTCATCTTCAGTGCTCATGTGTATATTGTGTTTATCACCACTGTTTAGGTGGCTTAGTTGAATGTGATAACAGTTTTCTATTTACACAAATTTTATTGTGAAAAACAATCCGAGAACTGTATCAACCTGATGTTAACACTTGTGTGTTATAATACCTGTGTTACCATTTGATTATTTTCTTCATGTCCCATTTTTCTGAATTTATTGTTCCATTATACATTAAGTCAAACTTTTTTGGTTTGAATTTTATACTAAGTATATGTGAACGTTTTTCCAATTTTCATTGGTATCGCAAGCCAAAGCTTAAATTGTATGTGATTTTATTTTTATTGAACATTTTTATTTTGCTATATTTATATTTATGTAGGCTAAATTGTTGTAACTTAGTTAAAAT
Organism: Linnaemya vulpina; assembly: GCA_963675445.1. Classification (NCBI taxonomy): domain Eukaryota; kingdom Metazoa; phylum Arthropoda; class Insecta; order Diptera; family Tachinidae; genus Linnaemya; species Linnaemya vulpina. Next base: position 66,921,907 of record OY776277.1, on the reverse strand, counting down.
CTCAGAAAGACATGATGATAAATATTCCTAGGCACAAAGGAAGTCAACATCAGTTTTATTCAACTTACACAGCAGAGCAGAACAGCTGTTTTCGAAAGTCGCTATACTTTCATCTTCACATCTTCAGTGCTCATGTGTATATTGTGTTTATCACCACTGTTTAGGTGGCTTAGTTGAATGTGATAACAGTTTTCTATTTACACAAATTTTATTGTGAAAAACAATCCGAGAACTGTATCAACCTGATGTTAACACTTGTGTGTTATAATACCTGTGTTACCATTTGATTATTTTCTTCATGTCCCATTTTTCTTAATTTTTTGTTCCATTATACATTTAGTCAAACTTTTTTGGTTTGAATTTTATACTTAAATGTATGTGAACGTTTTTCCAATTTTCATTGGTAGCTCAAGCCAAAGCTTAAATTGTATGTGATTTTATTTTTATGGAACATTTTTATTTTGCTATATTAATATTTATGTAGGCTAAATTGTTCTAACTTAGTTAAAATCTCAGAAAGACATGATGATAAATATTCGTAGGCACAAAGGAAGTCAACATCAGTTTTATTCAACTTACACAGCAGAGCAGAACAGCTGTTTTCGAAAGTCGATATACTTTCATCTTCAGTGCTCATGTGTATATTGTGTTTATCACCACTGTTTAACAGTTTTCTATTTACACAAATTTTATTGTGAAAAACAATCCGAGAACTGTATCAACCCGATGTTAACACTTGTGTGTTATAATACCTGTGTTACCATTTGATTATTTTCTTCATGTCCCATTTTTCTGAATTTTTTGTTCCATTATACATTAAGTCAAACTTTTTTGGTTTGAATTTTATACTTAAGTATATGTGAACGTTTTTCCAATTTTCATTGGTAGCTCAAGCCCAAGCTTAACTTTAGTTCTTTAGTCTTTGGATCTTTAGCTTCATGAGCCGCGATCAGCAAGGAATCGTATGACGAACGAACATCTTCCCATAAACGATCCAGCTTGATGTTCAGATACCGGTATACTGGTAACATAAGCCTGCCAATCGATCGGCAGCTTGAATCAAATGGAAAAGATCTATTTTAGATCTTAAATTATGTGGAGAAATTTTCAAAAATTTTTTATATTATAAAAAATGTATGATAATCCAAATAGGTAAAAACACTCTGTTTTGAAAGCTATTTTTAATTGACTAATATTGTTAAACGGGCTTTTATAAACCCTTCGCTCTAAATCATCCCACATATATTCAATGACATTCATGTCCGCCGATTTGGGGGTGGTTCCAAAAGTTTAGGGCAGTGATGAATGAGCCATAACGTGTAAACTTCGGCGATATGCTTTGGATCATAATCTTGATAGAAAGCAAAATTGGCTTGTATATCCAATTTTTCTGCGTTTTGTTTGACATGATTCTTTGAAATGTTTAGGTAAACAAGTCCGTCCATATTTCCAGGAATAAATCTTAAATTACCTACTCCAGCGCTTGACATACAGCGGCAAACCATGACAGAACCTCCCCCTTGTTGTTTAACTGTAGCTTACAAATTTTTTTTAATCAAACTCAGTGTTTGTGTTTATAAAACAATATTAATAAATTAAGTTCAAAATAAACATATTTTAGATTTAATTTAAGAAATTGTAATTAAATGTAAACCTTAATAGTCAAATAGATTTAAATAATTTATTAATTTATAAAACGAATTGAAGAAGTTTACGACAAACCTATTAATACAACCTCTACAGATACAAAACATGTGTATCGGAAATGGTGATAGAGTATTTATTAGCTTTCACTAACTTTTAATGAGAGTGAAGGATTATCACGGCGCTTGTGGGTCGTATATGGTTAAAAGTATATAAAAGAAAATTTTACAAAATTCAAGGATTCTTAAAAATGTAAAACAATGTATTCTAAAAGATATTTTAACGACATAATATACATATGTATGTAAACATATCTCCATACACACAATGCACATCTACATACATATATACAAATACAAATGCATATATAAAACCTAAACAGAAGTGGACCCATGGTAGACCCCTGAGGAACACCACTCAGACATGTCTTCCTAAAAGAGCACTTATTACTGATGGATACAGTATAAGATAGTTTTATCTTACTTTTCTATCAGAAAAGTAAGATAAAATCAATTTCCAAGATGCTAAGCCAAAACCAAAAAATTAGTGAATTTCGTTAATTAGAGTATTGTGATCAATACTATCGAAAGCTACTAAGACACTAGGGCCCTGTCTGTTAAGTCTATGTCCGATCCAGTTGGTTATATATATATATATATATATATATATATACATATATATACATATATATATATATATATATATATATATATATATATATATATATAGATATATATACATATATATATATATATATATATATATATATATAGATATATATATATATATATATATATATATATACATATATATAGATATATATATATATATATATATATATATATATATATAAATATATATATATATATATATATATATATATATATACATATATATATATATATATATGTATATATATATATACATGTATATATATATATATATATATATATATATATATATACATATATATAGATATATATATATATATATATATATATATATATATAATATATATATATATATATATATATATATATATATATACATATATATATATACATATATATATATATATATATACATATATATATATATATATATATATATATATATATACACATATATATAGATATATATATATATATATATATATATATATATATACATATATGTATATAGATATATATATATATATATATATATATATATATACATATATATAGATATATATATATATATATATATATATATACATATATATACATATATATACATATATATAGATATATATATATATATATATATATATATATTACATAAATAGTTCTTCATAAAATCACATTAAAACATACTTAATATTATATAACTATTACAATAATAACGCAATAATGTTTCAAAATAATAATGCTGAATATAAATGACCATAACCATATTATTTTTATAATATACTTACATATATGTATAATTTGTGCAATATATATAGGGGTAGTTGTACTCATATATACCTATACATTATAACACTACTTTAACTTACAAATTTTAGGTAGTAGTGTTGATTTACTTTTTCATATTTTTGAGAGTAATTGTAGAAAATTTCTTGTTACTCTCTTGTTGCTAACTTTTACTAGTAAAGTAAATGAAGACACCTATAATGTGCTCACAAAAAAAGCCATGCAAAGCAATTTAGTTTAAAAAGTTCATCAGAATATCTTAAATCGGCAAAAACTTTCTAAAATTCCCTATCGTCAAGAGTGAAAATTATTTTCTTCCAAATGGTTTTATTTATAATTTGTTGTTTAAAATTGGATCTGTATATATTGCTCACTAAAAGTATTGTACCAGCACAAGCAATGAATTTACTTACCATTCTACCAGGTCCCAGACCACGTACTTTAACACGAATTGTTTTCCAGCCTAATTCTACAGCTTTCTGAGCGATAATCAAAGATTATATGGTAAATTATATCGATAAATTTTATTCAATTGCATCTTACATTTCCTATAGCAATTGCCGTAGCTTGTGCAGCAATATTAGTTCCTTTTCGCGTATTTTTAAAACCTTCAATACCACAGGATCGGATTAAACGTGGAACACCTGTAGGAAAAAGAGGAAGAGCATTACATTACTTTACCATTTTTTTTTCTAATGAAAATTATATTGCAAAACAATTTCCATTAACATCGTAAAAAATATTAGATTTGCCTTACCTTTACAGTCAGTAAAACATATAATAGTATTATTAGGAGAAACTCTCACATTAGCTATAGGAAGATCACTGAACGGCAATCCATTGAACAGCCGATTAGCGGTACATGCATCGGGGAAAAATTTCGCTTTTCTAAAAATTTTATATTTGTAGATAACTGATATATAAATTGATTCTTATCTATGTATTACTTTCCCAGTAAAGTATCGATGTCAATAGATTTTTCACCAACAGTGCCTTCGTCTTTGGCCGGCATTGAGGCCAGCATTTCTTTTCGATCTTCGACTTTGTACAGTACTCCACTGATATGCAGTGCATTTGAACATTGACTTAACAGGATATTACGTCCAGTTTTTAAAGCTAGAGCAGACAAAACTGTTTTTACAAACATCAAGAATCTACAGAAGAATAATTTCTCAAGAATTTAACATGCGCATTAAGGCGAATTGACTAGTCGATTCGCCATGATTTCACCAGAGCCCTCCGACAGTCTCGGTCAAGGCACATCTATACTAGGTATACTCAATTAGCAACACTGCAGAAAATATATGTAGTGGATTCGCCTTGATATGTATTTTGTTTGTGTAAAATATTTTCGGTTGTCAAATGGACTTGACAAATAAAACAAGTAAAATGGCGATACAGAAGAAAAAACAGCACAGGCACCAAGGCACATCTATATTTGCATATTAAATTCTGTCTTTTTTGTTAAACTGAAATTAAATATATTAAAATAAGAAAATATTTCTATTACTACATATTCGAGTATACATATATTACATAAATGTAATGCCATAGTATTTAGGGTGAATAAACAGCAAGTCGATGTAAAGTCTAAATAAAAATTTTTTATTTCCAATTAGAGCACAATTCACTCCAACTAGGGAGTCATTATATCAAGAAGTTAAGTTAATACATATGTACTTTAATATTGTGCAAACAAAACCACAGAGTAACAAAATGATGCTCTCATCGATAAACAATTCCTTTGAGCAGGATACACATGATACGGATGCCAACTGTGATGGGCCAGATTTAGACTGTGTATGCAGACGTAGATACTTATCAAAATGAAATTTGCTGAATTATACAGCTATACGGAGCTTAGAGAGTGTCAGCAGAACGTCAAAGCATTCGAAGACCAAATGGAAATGTATGATTTGCCACCCAACTGGCAAAAACTAGACTCAAATGCACAAAGTATTGCAAGCTGCAAGATGTATATTGTATTTGGCTGAATATATTTAGATGAGCAAGAGCAGATGGACATGGAGTTAAGTCCCGGCAATGGAAATTCCCCAAACAGTGGGAACAATGGTTCTGGTAATGGAAGTAATCAAAATGGTGAAAAAATCGAATTTGGTATGAGATATGCAGCTCTGTTACCAACACGGACGATGCTGGCGGGCAAAAAATGGTCAGCGCAGATCAGTGCTGTTGCAGAAAGTGCTACGCAACAAATCTCACCCCATTTCATCCTGGATACCGCATCTTTCTGCGCTTGGAACAACGATCCCTCTCCCTTGAAGAATTTGCGCTTGCACACTGCACAAACACGCATTGTTTTATAAGTTCACAAAATGTTTTTAAATGAAAACTATTGCTTTTAACAATAATAATCAAACGAATTATATATTATATATAAATAACTTTGGTTTTTTTTAGGAATTATCACAATATTAATTTTTGTTTTTCAACTCCACAAATTTTTCTTTTTGGCGCAAAGACTAAAAAGCAGATTTTGACAAAAGACTTCAAGGCGAACCAAGGCGAAAGCAGAAGATTTTGACAACCGACTTCAAGGCGAATCAGGCGAATTATATCACCTGTTCACCATTTTTTGTATTAAGGTCACCTAGTATAGATGTGCCTTGGTCTCGGTATTGATGGAAACAAGATGCCATATTTTTGGATTCAATAAGCTGATAAGTACCGGTTTAAATAAGTTGACGAGATATTTTGGTTTGTCTACAAATATACCATATGCACGTTTTTTCTGAGCCACATGCTCGCAATGTATTTTGGGGGTGGTTTTAACTATTGGCTTATATATTAAACACTAAGTGGCCGCGCCAAAGGCCGCTACCTGCAATCAAAAGCTTACTAAATGACTCGTTGATTGAAATAGTTGTCACATATCAAATCTATTCCAAAAGAAAGCTATAGGTGGAACAAAATATTGAAAAGTTGATATATGCCAAAAACAATTTTGCTTTTAAACATCGACTTATTTATTGACCTTATCAGTTTATTATAATATTAATCAATCTTATGGTCGTTTTTAATTATATATTATTTAGTCTAATTTTTATTCGATATTTCGTTAACAGTTTGTTAAAATCTTCAGGATTTAATATATAAGTCAATAGTTAAAATAAGATATACCTGGCGTTTTTCAACTTTTCAAAATTTTGTTGCATATATAACTTTCTTTTGGAATTGCTTTGATATATGACAATCTTTCAATCGACGCGTAATCTAGTAAGCTTTTGATTGCAGGTAGCGGTATATGCCCGGGCTCTTAGTTGTTAATATATATGTAATAGTTAAAAAAAATTTTTTTTTGGCATAATTCAACTTTTCAATAACTTGTTGCACCTATAGCGTTCTTTTGGAATAGATTTTATATATGACAACCATTGCAATAAACGAGTAATTTAGTGAGCTTTTGATTGCAGGTAGCGGCCTCTTAGTTTTTAATATATAAGCCAATAGTTAAAGCCACCCCCAAAATACATAGCGCGCACGTGGATTAGTAAAAAAGTGCATATGGTATGTTTGTAAATAAACAAAAAAATCTTAACTTTTTTAAACCGGTACTTGTCAGCTAAGCAGTCTGCAATGTTTGTAAACAGTCAACCATATTGTATTCGAAGGGGAAATAACTTGCTAAATCCAAAAATATGGCATCTTGTTTTCTTCACAGAGATCCGCCAACCGACCTGGAGCCAACAAGCTCGAGAAGCCGAAGCATTTCTATGCACCGCCGCCGCCGCAACATTTTGCTGAGCCGCCGCCGAATATCAAAATCCGGCTGAAAGATCTTGATATCAGCCTACGACTGTAGCTTTATTACGAATGTGACCTAGGGTCGAAAAAATCGATTATTTAATACTCGATTCTTTTTGTTTGAAAATAAATCGATTTGTAAAAAATCGAATTTCGAGGAAATAATCGATTTTTGTAGATAATTCGATTTTTTTGTATGAAAAACGCTTATTCGATATATTAGTGAAAGTTATGAGCGATTAATTTTAAAAAATCATTTTCGACAATTATTATTAATTATATGCATAATAAATTAACCAAAAGGACGAATTTTAGATTATAAGTACAGATTCGAATTATTCATATACAAATTTTTAGTACTTTTGAATATTTTATTGCAATACAGATAATATAACGACAATTGTTTGGACACAACATTAATAAAACACAAAACGAATCACTTTCTGTAATTCAAGTTTAGACGATAAAGAAACTAATTTGATTTATTATTTATCAGTATTGTTATCAGCAGCTTCTGGGTGTTTTACCAATGGAAGACATTTTTATGGTTAACAACAAGATTTTGACACTTCAAAACTTCAAAGAGATAAAAAAAGGTACAAAATATCACAACTTATTATATATTAGTACATAAAGATGGCGCTGATTTTTTATCGACGTGTTTACATTTAATAAACTTACTCATTTTTTCATTCATCGCATAGATGGCATTACTTCCAAAAATCGATTTAAAATGCGTAATTCATTTAATCGATTCATTAAAAATCGATTTTTACAACTAATAAAATCGATTACAAAAAATTTAAGAAAGAAATAATCGATTAAAACAAAAATCGATTATATATTCACTTCCCTATGCTGTAATTCATGGCAGAAAACGCGATTTTTTTTAGTTTATGTTGTGGAGGTTTTTAAGCTCTTTAATTTTAATTATGTGCTAGTTCTTTTTTCCCAAAATCTTATTAAAAAATTCAAATTGATCAGTTAAGGGGTTTTAGCTAGTTCCTATGCGAATTTTACTGGGGCTAATGCAGATCGGCGAACCTTTACCCAATATTTCTTAGAATAACTATAGACATTTATTTCACTCTTCCACTTTACTAAGTGAAAAGCTTTGAAACAAATATCAAAGTCAAAACAAGAACTCACTGATCATTTTTCCTTTTTTATTTTCTTACGTTTTGTTCTACAACTGGTTGATTTTTTGCCGACTTAAATTGAAAATTTTTTGTTGTGTATAAGGAATTAATATACATATTTTGTTCACTTTACCTTATATATTATTCAATAAAGTATATATTAAGGCGCATTAATACTAGGTGACCACAATTTTCAAATTGCGAACATATGATACCAATCGCCTTGGAACTCATGTCAAAATCTGCTTCAGACAACTGCGGCGTGAGATTTTGTCGGCGGCGTCAGCTAGTCGAATAATTTTCTGCTGCAGTTAGAATATAACTCACAACCGACTGATATTTAGCATATAAAAACCTTATATATATGTGGCATCAACGTTGTGATACCGGCTACTCGATGCACCAACTACTCGGGTGCTAGAAAATGACGTTTATGTTCTGCAGCAATACGAACAAAAAAAGCTGAATTCTTTCATTCCTTTCGATATTACAACGCGTTTAAGATCGTTTTCATATGTAACTCAATTACATTTTGTATTTAAGTAAATTTAAGTTTTGTTTAAATAAATAGAACACATTCAACGAAATCCTAAGCTATTCTTATATATTTGATAAATAACGTATATTACCAAATTGGTGACCCCGCTTTAGAACCGATTTGCATACGGAATCTTTTTGCAAATTTCTCACAAAAGAATTGCAAGTCATTGGAATTTTACTTGTTTTATCTTGTTTTTTTGGTGCAACGTGTCTGGGTTAACTTGTTAGCCATTTTGCGTTTATTTACAAGTGTGTGCGTGGCATTGGTTAAAAAATATGTCTCATGACGAGGCAGGGCACGCAGCCGCTAACGATAGTAGTCTTTCACAATCATCTGCTGCCAATGTTAGCGCCGTGTATGCCAGGTTGCCGGTGCCCGCAATGTCGAGCACAAATATCGAGGCTTGGTTTACCACTATGGACTTCTGGTTCACGGCCTCTGGCATAACCGCCGATAAACAGAAGGCCGCAACAATATTAGCAGCCAAGGCGCACCAAAAACAAAATTTGTGAAGAGTTCAAAAACAAAAATTTATTTTGAGAAAATTGCTAAGAAAACAAGAGTTATTTATATATAATATATAATTGATTTGCTTATTAATATTAAAAGCAATAGTTTTTATATAAGTATATTTTCTGAACTTATAAAACAATGCGTGTTTGTGCAGTGTGCAAGCGCAAATTCTTTAAGGGAGAGGGATCGTTGCTCCAAGCGCCGAAAGATGCGGTATCCATGGCATTAACACGTAATGAATTCATATATGTAGAATAACAAAAAACAAATATTTCGTAAACTGTTAAGATAAGAAAATAAAAAATAAGTTATATTCAACGTTGTTCTCATATTCTGGGTTCTTGTTCTCTTTGAAGAAAATTTTTATTTTATTTATATTATTGTGGATTTCAGTAGATTTGGTTAGCTTTCTTACAATTTTTATAGCTTGATTGGCTATGGGTACTGTATAATTGGCAGACTGACATTTTGTGGCTTATGTAAAACCACCAGAATTGGCTGAAATGTTGCCGGCACATCATCTAAAGACGAATTGTTTAATATAATTGATTCTTGATTGTTAGAGCGTTGCAACAACTTTATTTTTCTAATTTTAGACGGAGAATATTTAGAGCTTTTTATAGCACTTGCAAAAGTTGTGTCCGATTCTTTCGTAAGAGCAGGAAATATGTGAACCTTAGTCCAGTCAACTTGCAGAATCAACTCCGACAGAACTAATTAAATTGAACTTTTATATGAATATTATTATATGTATTTACAAAAGCTTACCCATATAAGCACCAATTTCATCCAGCAATGAATATGTAAATAATAATATCATACTTCTGCACAAACATTTTATAAATAAACACCTTGAAATAAAAACTTTAAATTTTTCTCATTTAGCGTCTGTTGGTGCCTGTGTTGTTTTGTCTTCTGTATCGCCATTTTTCTTATGTTTTACTTGTCAAGTCCATTTGATAAACGAAAATATTTTACACAAACAAAATACATATCAAGGCGAATCCACTACATATATTTTCTGAAGGGTTGCAAATTGAGTATACCTCGTATAGATGTGCCTTGATTAGCAGCGATGGATCCGAATGTTATATCCCAGTTGGCTGATGTAATTGCAACGCTGCCACAAACAGACCGCTTCGCCTACGTAAAACAAAAGCTTATTGATCACTTTGCTGATAGTGAGCAGCGTCGCCTCAACCGTCTTTTATCAGATCTGCCGTTGGGAGACAAAAAGCCATCCGAATTGTATTTCGAAATGAAGAACATTGCTGGTAACACGCTTGGAGACGCAGCATTAAAAGGCCTTTGGACAAAACGTTTGCCTGAATTTGCCCAGCCGGTGGTCGCTGCCTCGTCTGGCCCCCCAACTGAATTCACGAAAATTGCCGATTCAATTGTCGATGCCATGGCACCGAACCGAAATCAACGTGTTCAGTCGCAAGCACCAAACGAAATCAGCGAACTACGTGCAGCTGTAATTGAGTTAAGCAAAAAATTTGAAAGACCTTCGACACGATCACACTCACGTGGGCCAAGTACACAACGCAACCGTTCTAAAAGTCGCCAAACATACCAAAGCGACACTTCTGGTAATGAATGCTGGTACCACAAGAAGTATGGCCGCAGCCCTCAAAAGTGCCGAAGCCCATGCAGACATAAGCGTCGGCAGAGTACGCAGCGTGCAGCCGTCACTTCCAACAACTGACTTGGTAGACAGGTGGAGGATGCAAGCGAAAGCTCCCCCACCAAATGTCAAATTTTTCGCTTACAGGTGAGAGACATATATAGTAATAAAAATTTTCTGGTCGATAGTGGCCGTCCTGCCCTTAACGTCGAAGTCGTTTGATGTCCGTCCGACAGCTGTTGTTTTATACGCCGCCAATGGTTCTCCTATTAAGGTCATCGGAGAAAAGCGCATTAAATTGGACCTAAGCTTGCGCCGAGACTTTCACTGGTCTTTTGAAAATCTCAGACGTGACGTCACCGATTATCGGCTCCGATTTCATCAAACACTACGATTTGTTAATCGACCTGCGTCGTAATCGCCTGATCGACAACATAACCGGACTCGTCTCACAACTAACATCCTCATCGCATTTCGAAGCAGCCGTCATCAAAACGTACGACACAAATAATTCTTACGCCGACATTTTGGAGCAATTCGCTGACATCACCAAGCTCACGCCGTATGGTTCAGCAACAAAATCTTCTATTTCGCACAAAATTGAAACAACTGGTCAGCCCGTTTTTTGCAGACCGAGACGTCTTTCGCCGGAGAAGCTTTTGGCCGCTAAATCCGAGTTTGATTTTTTAATAAAAACTGGTATTTGTCAACCGTCTAACAGCAATTGGTCAAGTCCGCTCCATATGGTAAGGAAGAATGACGGTACCTGGAGGCCATGCGAAGACTACCGTGCTCTAAATGCTCGCACATTGCCAGATCGGTACCCTCTGCCGTATCTGACGGATTTTACAACAAATCTGAGAGGTAAGAAAATTTTTTCAAAGATTGACCTTCAGAAAGATTTCCACCAGGTACCGATCTCTCCCGATGACGTCCTGAAAACGGCAATTAGTACCCCATTCGGCCTCTACGAGTTCAAATTCATGACTTTCGGCGTGTGCAACGCCGCACAAACGTTTCAAAGGTTAATAAACGAAGTGTTGCGAGGCCTTGATTTCGTTTTTCCCTACATCGACGATATTTGCGTCGCATCAGCTTCGGCCGAACAGCATCGTCAGGATCTAATCGCAGTTTTTCGTCGTCTTCGAGACAATCATCTCACAATAAACGTAAACAAATGCGAATTTGGGAAAAGCGAAATAAAATTCCTCGGACATTTGGTCAACGCTGACGGCATTCGCCCTCTGCCCGAAAAAATTGCGGCTGTACTGGATTTTCCAAAACAAAGTGGCTCAAGAGCTTAAGAGGTTTATCGCCATGGTAAACCTTTACAGGAAGTTCTTGCCACATGCGATATCGTATCAAATGCAGTTGCAACAACTTATCATCGGCAATAAGAAAAACGACCGCAGCCCGCTGAAATGGGATTCGTCTACAGAAGCTGCTTTCGACCGCTGTAAGAGCGAACTGGCCAACGCTGCTCTCTTAGCGCATCCTGCTTCTGACGCCGAGTTGGCGTTGTATGTTGATGCATCTGATACAGCGGTGGGGCAGCCTTGCATCAAAAAATTAATGGAAACCTTCAACCTTTGGCATTTTATTCTAAAAAGTTTACGAGTACTCAACAAATATATTCAACGTACGATCGGGATCTAGCAGCGATGTATCAAGCCGTGTGTCATTTCCGTTATATAATAGAAGCACGGCGATGTTACATAGCTACCGATCACCGACCGCTTATTTTTGCGTTTCAACAAAAACTTGAAAAAGCCTCGCCCCGCAGAATTCGTCAGCTCGATTTTATCAGTCAATTCACGACAGATATCCGCCATACGCCTGGTCTAGCAAACGTCACTGCCGACGCGCTGTCCCGCATCGACTCAATAAGTGAAATTGTAGATTACACCCGTATTGCAGCGGCTCAAAAAATGGACGAAGAGCTTCAAAAAATTATTAAAAACGAAGGTACTACATCAAATTCTCTGAAATTGAAATATTTTCCAATCCCAGGTTGCAACGATGAGCTTATCTGTGACACAACAACATCTCGAGTTCGCCCTTGCATCCCGAAGGAGTTTCGACAAAAAATTTTAGCAAAAATCCACGATTTGTCTCATCCAGGTGTTCGGGCCACAACCAAACTCGTCACCAACCGATTTTGTTGGCCTGGGATTCGGAAAGATGCTGCTGTTTTCGTACGAAATTGTTTACAATGCCAGCACTCGAAAGCTCAGCAACATACTCGTTCAGTTCCCGTCAAATATGAGCCGACGAAAGAACGTTTCGCTCATATTAACATAGACATCGTTGGTTTGTTCCCATTGTGTGAAGGCCAACGATATTGCCTAACAATTATTGACCGTTTCACTCGTTGGCCAGAGGCAGTTCCGATTCCTGACATGTCAGCTGATGCGGTCGTTAAAGCTCTCCTAGCTCAGTGGATTTCGAGGTTCGGTGTCCCAGCTCGGATAACTTCGGATCGTGGCTGCCAATTTGAATCTTCAGTTTTCACCGAATTGGTAAATACAATTGGCGCATCACACCTTCGTACTACACCGTATCATCCGCAGTCCAACGGCATCATTATGTCAGCCGTTTTATGTCATAATCCAGCACGATGGGTGTACCATCTGCCAACTATTTTGCTTGGACTGCGGGTTGCTTTCAAGCCAGATTTAAAAGCATCGCCAGCTGAGTAGGTTTACGGCTCCACTTTAACGATTCCTGGGGAGCTTTTTCACCAAGCTAAGATCTCCGACTCTGCCAGCGAGTTTATCACCGATTTTCGATTAGTAATGCAGAAGCTTAAGCCAACCGATACAGCCCACCATGCTATGCCTCGCACATTCATTTCGAAAAATCTAAGAAATTCATCTCACGTCTTCGTCCGCAACGGCTCGATATGGCCTGCGCTTACGCATCCCTACGACGGTCCATTCCAAATTTTAAAACGCTTCGACAAATATTTTACAATTTTGATACGAGGTCGACCAAACAACATCAGTATCGACCGTTTAAAACCAGCTTTTACCGAAACTAGTGATCTCAACGATTGCTCACCTGCTCCAGAGGTACCCAGCGCTTGCCATGACAGCAGTGAGCAACAAGAAATTTTACCTGATGGCATAAGTCAAAAAGTTCCTAGCAACAACGATCTCAACTCCAGACCAGCTTTAAACTTGTCACCTGATATAACACAGCCTAGAGCCACTTCGAGTGGTCGCCGGGTTACGGTTCCTCTAAGGTTCAGATGAGCCCCCTCCGGTGGGGAGAATGCTGTGGCATCACCGTTGTGATACCGGCTACTCGATGCACCAACTACTCGGGTGCTAGAAAATGACGTTTATGTTCTGCAGCAATACGAACAAAAAAAGCTGAATTCTTTCATTCCTTTCTATATTACAAAGAGTTTAAGATCGTTTTCATATGTAACTCAATTACATTTTGTATTTAAGAAAATTTAAGTTTTGTTTAAATAAATAGCACACATTCAACGAAATCCTAAGCTATTCTTATTTATTGGATAAATAACGTATATTACCAAATATATGTATATATTGTATATATATATATATATATATATATATATATATATATATATATATTATAATTATTGTGAAAATGTATATATATATATATATATATATATATATTTATATATATACATATATATATATATATATATATATATATATATATATATATAAGCAAAGGGTGGTTAAGCAATGTCTATATGCATTTCATTGGCGCTTCTTACCAAATCGTCAGTAGACTTCAACCACAGTTTTGCAAAGTTTTAAACTTCTCAACTTATTAAAAGACTTCCAAAAAAGGTATAGAAAAGTAAAATAGGGTCATATCGAATAAAAGTTGTTAGTTGGGTTTGTTTTGTATAAGTTTCATAGCCTGCTACACTTATTATAATGTGATTTTTTGAAATCGTTTGTGAATTTTTATAGTTAATTTATTTAACATAATTCTCAGATGGTTTTTGGAAGTCTTTTAATAAGTTGAGAAGTTTGAAACTTTGCAAAACTGTGGTTGAAGTCTACTGACGATTTTGTAAGAAGCGCCAATGAAATGCATATAGACATTGCTTAACCACCCAACAAATAAATTTCATATTCTATATATATATATATATATATATATATATATATTATAATCTATATACATATACATATATATACATATATATATATATATATATATATATATATATACATATACATATATATATATATATATATATATATATATATATATATATATATTGTTACAAAGATTAGAAATAGATTTAAATAAAACGACAATGTGGCTATATGTACTTGGCAGCACTGGCAATATTATCTATAGTTGTCAAAATGTTACAAACACTATATAGATAATATTCAAATTAACGGAAATGGAATACTCCAGAATATACAAGATCATTCAAGGCTGTGCCAATAAGAGTAAACCACAACAACAACAAACATAGCAGCATCAATGCTAAGAGATGTTGTTCTTAATGATCTTGTATGCAAGTATTCGCTGCTAATAAAACTAAATAGATTCACAAGTATACACAGCCATATACACGTAGAAGAAACAAACCCACACACTCATTCATACAACCACTCATAGTTACCATAGGCAAAACACACAGAACACTCATACATTCAAACACACATAGTTACCATAAGCAAATCAAACAAGTCAGCATTGTCATACAAACACACACATGCCAAGTAAAATACAACCACCATACCCAGAACTTTCGCGAGGTTGCCAGACGACGTCATTTTTGCTATATAAAGGCGCTGCCAGAACTCAGCAATAATCAGTGTGATATCAGACATAGACGTGTTAACATCGCTAAGTGTTGAGTAGTACAAGTACTCGTGTAAATAAAGTAATAAATAAATTGTTGCCGCATTATATTTCTAAATTAATTTGTCCGTGTTTTAATTTGATGCAATAAAACGAATCCTTGAAGGATAAGTAATAAAACCGTTTTTACGAAAAGGTCTAAAAACGTAACAATTGGTGTCAGAAGTGGGATTGCAAAAATAATTAAAAGGACATTGCAATTTAAGGAAAAAAAGGACATTATAAAATTAAAATAAATAATCATGAAATTTGATGAGTTAAAAGTTGAACAGCTGAAAAAGGAGCTCAGCAAGCTTGAATTGCCAACTGCAGGTAACAAGGCTGAATTGCAGAAGAGGCTGATAGATGAGTTTAAGAATCGCGGCATGGACATCGGGACATACGAGTTTGAGGACAAAGACGATGTGCAGGTATGCCCTCCTGCCCCGACCAGCAGCATGGACATAAATTCAATGTTCGCTGCTATGATGATCGAAATGAAACAGAACTCTCAGCAGATAAAAGCAATCAGTGATGCACAAACTGCATCAAGAATCAGCAGTGAAAAGCTTGTAGCCGAAATAAGTGAGATAAAACAAAACTCTCAGCAGATGCATGAGGCATCAAGGATCAGCAGTGACAAGCTTGTAGCCGAAATAAGTGAAATAAAACAAAACTCTGAGCAGATGCAGGACAAGCTTGTTGCCGAAATAACGGAAATAAAACAGAATTCTCAGCAGATGAAGGAAAAGCTTATAGCCGAAAATCAGCAGATGCAGGAAAAACTGGTAGCCGAAATACAGGAGTCAAATAAAGCCATGAACGAGACCCTGGTAGAGGTTTCTGAAGCCATTAACAGGAGGGTGGATTCTATCGAGAATAAGTTCTCAGAGCTGGCGGATAGAGTCCAACATCTAGAACGCGGTGGCCTGGAACAGCATGCAAAGGAGTTCGAAAAGAAATTGCATGCTCTAGAGGACAAAATGCATAACCTGGAGTGTAGTGGCGGGCCAGTACGAGCAGTTGCGGAAGTTTCTGCGCGGATAAAAGCGCCATGCTTCGACGGCAGCGTACCATTAAGCATCTTCAAATTCCAGTTCGAGACGGTTGCTAGCAGAAATGGATGGGATGCTGAAGAAAAGGCCATAGAGCTAATTTTGTCCTTAAAGGGTACAGCCGCAGAGGTACTTGAGACTATGCCAGTAAGCTGCAGAAACAACTACAATGAAATAATGGCAGCATTGCAGCGCAAGTATGGTGGTGAGCACAAGCGCGATTTATATAGAATGGAATTGCGATATAGAGTTCAGAAGCCTAACGAATCTCTACAAGATTTCGCAATGGAAATCGAGCGTTTAGTGCAGCTCACATATCCAGGCGAGAGTCAGCCGTTCCTGGACCATTTTAAGACTGAGGCTTTCGTTAACGGCATTCGCGACTCTGATGTTAAACTGGCGGTGTGCGCTACGCAGAAATCCACTTTCGCTGAAACTGTGTCATTTGCGCTGGCTCAAGAGACTGCCAGGATGGTTTTCAAGCCACAGATATGTAAAGTGCGGAATGTGGAGGTTTTGTCTGAGGAGGATAACAACCTAGTGGCTAGCGTTAAGGAGGCAATGCGACAACTGCTGGCAGAGAAGGCTATCAAAGAAAAGCCTAAGTGCTTTAACTGCGGAAAGATCGGTCATTTTCAGCGCAGCTGCAAAGCACCAAAGAAGAGAGGTAGATCTGTTTCACCACCAAGAAACAGCAAACGGGAGAACCAAACAACATCACAAGAGTCCCCGTTAAACTAAAACGAGCTAGCACTGAGGGGCAAGAGCTAGCTCTCACAAACGAGGGCCCCACAATCTCCATATCAGTGATGCAGCAGAAAAACAGCAACCTCACTGCGTCCGGACACATCAACGGGGAAAAGCACGTACTTACCATAGACACAGGGGCATCGCAGTCAATAATAAGGCCCGATATAGTAAAGGGGAAATGCGAGCGGTTAAGCAATATTCGGCTACGTACAGCTACTGGAGAGCCTGCCACTGTCTATGGTAAGATTGAAGTGAAGGTGACTATAGCCAACATCAGCGTGAGACATGTTTTTATTGTTGCCGATATTGTCGATGAGGTTATTATTGGAGCCGATTTTATGATTAATCATGGCATTAATCTACATATGGGACAACAGCTGATGATTTGGCGTAATGTGGAAATACCCGTTGATGTTGGATATGACAACAAACCGCAAGTAACAAGAGTATTTGCTATTGAGAGTCACACAATACCACCGCAGTCTGAAACAGTCATATGGGCGCGGATGAAGGGAGATTGTGAGGACAATCGGTTGTGGGTTGTAGAACCGGCAGATCTAAAGAGAGAGCTTATAACAGCGAAAGCTCTAGTGAGAACTAGTGAAGGAGGAATAGTCCCTATAATTGTGCTTAACTTGTCAGACCATGAAAAAGTCATCAAAGAAAATTCCGATGTTGGCCAGTGTACTCCAGCAGAGGCAATAATAAACTGCGAGAAGAAGATAGAGCCTACTAATTTGTCCGCAAAAGAACGTGAACAATTTGAGGAATACGTAGAGAAATGGGTAGCAGGTCTATCAGCGACAGATAAAAATAAAGCCAAGCAGTTACTAAAAAGGCATGCCAGTATCTTCGCCATGGGAAGCCAAAGCCAGGGTAGAACTGCATTGGTTAAACATGAAATTAACACAGGCGAAGCTAGGCCGATTAAACAGCCACCCAGAAGCGTACCCCTAGCAAAGCAAGACAAAGTAAAAGAGCTTGTAAGTGAAATGGAGCGTGATGGCGTAATTGA
Source organism: Linnaemya vulpina (assembly GCA_963675445.1). NCBI lineage: Eukaryota > Metazoa > Arthropoda > Insecta > Diptera > Tachinidae > Linnaemya > Linnaemya vulpina. Next base: position 66,903,553 of record OY776277.1, on the reverse strand, counting down.
GCCATCTTCTGGTCCTTGGAGTTCGCCTGTAGTCTTAGTTAAAAAGAAAGATGGCAGTACTAGATTCTGCGTAGACTACAGGAAGCTCAATGACATAACCAAGAAGGACAGTTATCCGCTCCCCAGGATCGATGACACTTTGGACACGCTAGCTGGTACCAAATGGTTCTCTACGCTGGACTTGCGAAGCGGATATTGGCAAGTGGAGATCGCAGAGAAAGACAAGGAGAAAACTGCCTTCAGTGTCGGCAACGGATTATGGCAGTTCAAAGTCATGCCATTTGGTCTCTGCAATGCTCCGGCCACATTTGAACGCCTAATGGAGAAGGTACTGATAGGACTTCACTGGAAGACATGCTTGGTATATCTCGATGACATAATCGTGATGGGGAAAACTTTTGATGAACACCTCAAAAACATGGCAGAAGTTCTCGAACGAATATCATCAGCTGGATTGAAACTCAGCTTGAAGAAATGTGAGTTGTTCCAGAAAGAAGTAAAGTATTTGGGGCATCGTGTTACAGCAGACGGAATCTTAACAGATGAAGATAAAATAAAAGCAGTAAGGGACTGGCATCCACCTAAAAATCTTCATGAATTGCGCAGCTTTTTGGGCCTTTGCACATACTACAGACGTTTTGTGCCGAATTTTGCCAGTGTAGCTGCAAGCTTGCATGAGCTGACAAAGAAGTCAAGACCATACCATTGGGGCGAGCCACAGGAAAAATCCTTCCAGAAGCTCAAAGAATTATTATGTACGTCACCAGTGCTAGCGTATCCCATAGCTGGAGAAAAATTTGTGCTGGATACTGATGCGAGCGGCTATGGCATAGGGGGTGTGCTATCCCAAGTAGTAAATGGCACTGAGAAGGTCATAGGGTACTATAGCCGTGTACTCTCAAAACCTGAGAGGAACTACTGTGTGACACGACGTGAGCTTCTGGCGGTATTGGAATACATTAAACATTACCATAAGTACCTGTATGGTCAACACTTTACATTAAGGACCGATCATTCTGCACTGAGATGGCTATTGCAATTTAAAAATCCTGAAGGGCAACTGGCAAGGTGGATTGAGCGCCTGCAGAGCTACGACTTCAGCATTGAGCATAGAAGGGGCACAAAGCATAACAATGCGGATGCTCTTTCGAGAAGACCGTGCTGTTTAGAGTGTAAACATTGTGTTAGAACCGAGCAAAAGGAAGGCGTTGTGGATGTTCGGCTAATGCACATCGGCCCTGCTGAGGACTGGTCAGCGGCACAGAGGGACGACGATATACTAAGGAAAATTATTGCGGCCAAAGAAGAGGACATACGACCATCCCGGAATGAAATTTCGGCTGAAAGCCCACTCGCCAAATCTTATTGGGCTCAGTGGAACAGCCTTAAGGTAATAAAAGGGTGTTTATACCGCGTATGGGAAAGTGTAGATGGCAAAACAACTTCAAATTTAATAGTTGTGCCATACTCCAAGATAAGTAAAGTTTTACAGGAGTTTCATAATGGACCCAGTGGCGGTCATCTTGGAGTAACAAAAACACTTGAGAAACTGAAGCAGCGTTTCTATTGGGTTGGATGTCAACAAGCCGTAGCTGACTGGATAGCAAACTGCCCACAGTGCATAGCAGCCAAAGGCCCAGTAAGAAGGAGCCGGGGACAGCTGCAACAATACAACTCAGAAGCACCATTCGAGCGGATTGCAATGGATGTAGCAGGTCCCTTTCCCGTTACCGAAGCCGGAAATCGTTATGTACTTGTGGTAATGGACTATTTCAGTAAATGGCCAGAGGTATATGCTATACCTAACCAGAAAGCAAAGACAATTGTAAATGCTTTCGTCAACAACTGGGTATGTCGCTATGGTGTCCCAATAGAATTACATTCCGACCAAGGAAGGAATTTCGAGTCTGCCATATTCAGGGAAATGTGCGAGTTATATGGGATAAAGAAAACCAGAACGACGCCGCTGCATCCATAGTCTGATGGCATGGTAGAAAGGTTCAATCGCACCTTAGAAGAGTACCTACGAAAAGTAGTAAGCACCCATCAGAGGGATTGGGACGACCACATCCCCAAATTTTTAATGGCATATAGGTCAGCTGTACACGACTCAACATCGAGAACGCCAGCCAAAATTATCTTCGGGACGGAATTAAAACTACCTGGTGATTTGGAATTTGGTGTTAAGCCAACTGTAGAGGAAGGAGCTATTACGTCCCAGGAGAAGGAGGATTTAAACGAACTGCATGAGTTCGTGCGCAATAGAATCAAGATGGTCAGTGACAAGATGAAGGCTAGGTATGACCGCGCAGCAAACTCGGAGGGATTTATTGAAGGACAATTGGTTTTACTGTATAACCCACAACGAAAGAAAGGATTGTCCCCAAAATTACAGACTCACTGGGATGGCCCGTATAAAGTGATTAAGAGAGTGAATGACGTTGTATACCGGATACAGAAGCACAATAGCCCAAGGTCGAAAATGAAGATAGTACATCTTGAACGATTGGCGCACTATGGAAGAGGTGATTGTATGCCTATTCGGGACGAACAGGCTTAAGTGGGCGGCAGTGTTACAAAGATTAGAAATAGATTTAAATAAAACGACAATGTGGCTATATGTACTTGGCAGCACTGGCAATATTATCTATAGTTGTCAAAATGTTACAAACACTATATAGATAATATTCAAATTAACGGAAATGGAATACTCCAGAATATACAAGATCATTCAAGGCTGTGCCAATAAGAGTAAACCACAACAACAACAAACATAGCAGCATCAATGCTAAGAGATGTTGTTCTTAATGATCTTGTATGCAAGTATTCGCTGCTAATAAAACTAAATAGATTCACAAGTATACACAGCCATATACACGTAGAAGAAACAAAACCACACACTCATTCATACAACCACTCATAGTTACCATAGGCAAAACACACAGAACACTCATACATTCAAACACACATAGTTACCATAAGCAAATCAAACAAGTCAGCATTGTCATACAAACACACACATGCCAAGTAAAATACAACCACCATACCCAGAACTTTCGCGAGGTTGCCAGACGACGTCATTTTTGCTATATAAAGGCGCTGCCAGAACTCAGCAATAATCAGTGTGATATCAGACATAGACGTGTTAACATCGCTAAGTGTTGAGTAGTACAAGTACTCGTGTAAATAAAGTAATAAATAAATTGTTGCCGCATTATATTTCTAAATTAATTTGTCCGTGTTTTAATTTGATGCAATAAAACGAATCCTTGAAGGATAAGTAATAAAACCGTTTTTACGAAAAGGTCTAAAAACGTAGCAATATATATATATATATATATATATATATATATATATATATATATATTTATATATATATATATATATATATATATATATATATATATATATATAATATGAAATTTATTTGTTGGCTGGTTAAGCAATGTCTATATGCATTTCATTGGCGCTTCTTACCAAATCGTCAGTAGACTTCAACCACAGTTTTGCAAAGTTTCAAAATTCTCAACTTATTAAAAGACTTCCAAAAACCATCTGAGAATTATGTTAAATAAATTAACTATAAAAATTCACAAACAATTTCAAAAAATCACATTATAATAAGTGTAGCAGGCTATGAAACTTATACAAACCAAACCCAACAAACAACTTTTATTCGATACGACTCTATTTTATTTTTGTATACCTTTATACAATTAGAAATCCCTTGGATAACAATGAAAGTATTTATAAGGCAATATGAAAAATAAAATCTCAATTGAATTGTTAATAAACTAATGTTTTGACATATTGTCATTGTACTATTATAATATGAAATTTAATTGTTGGGTGGTTAAGCAATGTCTATATGCATTTCATTGGCGCTTCTTACCAAATCGTCAGTAGACTTCAACCACAGTTTTGCAAAGTTTCAAACTTCTCAACTTATTAAAAGACTTCCAAAAACCATCTGAGAATTATGTTAAATAAATTAATTATAAAAATTCACAAACGATTTCAAAAAATCACATTATAATAAGTGTAGCAGGCTATGAAACTTATACAAACCAAACCCAACAAACAACTTTTATTCGATACGACTCTATTTTATTTTTCTGCTACACTTATTATAATGCGATTTTTTGAAATTGTTTGTGAATTTTTATAGTTAATTTATTTAACATAATTCTCAGATGGTTTTTGGAAGTCTTTTAATAAGTTGAGAAGTTTGAAACTTTGCAAAACTGTGGTTGAAGTCTACTGACGATTTGGTAAGAAGCGCCAATGAAATGCATATAGACATTGCTTAACCACCCAACAAATAAATTTCATATTATAATAGTACAATGACAATATGTCAAAAAATTAGTTAATTAACAATTCAATTGAGATTTTATTTTTCATTTTACCTTATAAATACTTTCATTGTTATCCAAGGGATTTCTAATTGTATAAAGGTATAGAAAAATAAAATAGAGTCGTATCGAATAAAAGTTGTTTGTTGGGTTTGGTTTGTATAAGTTTCATAGCCTGCTACACTTATTATAATGTGATTTTTTGAAATTGTTTGTGAATTTTTATAGTTAATTTATTTAACATAATTCTCAGATGGTTTTTGGAAGTCTTTTAATAAGTTGAGAAGTTTGAAACTTTGCAAAACTGTGGTTGAAGTCTACTGACGATTTGGTAAGAAGCGCCAATGAAATGCATATAGACATTGCTTGACCACCCAACAAATAAATTTCATATTATAATAGTACAATGACAATATGTCAAAAAATTAGTTTATTAACAATTCAATTGAGATTTTATTTTTCATATTGCCTTATAAATACTTTCATTGTTATCCAAGGGATTTCTAATTGTAAAAAGGTATAGAAAAATAAAATAGAGTCGTATCGAATAAAAGTTGTTTGTTGGGTTTGGTTTGTATAAGTTTCATAGCCTGCTACACTTATTATAATGTGATTTTTTGAAATTGTTTGTGAATTTTTATAGTTAATTTATTTAACATAATTCTCAGATGGTTTTTGGAAGTCTTTTAATAAGTTGAGAAGTTTGAAACTTTGCAAAACTGTGGTTGAAGTCTACTGACGATTTGGTAAGAAGCGCCAATGAAATGCATATAGACATTGCTTAACCACCCAACAAATAAATTTCATATTATAATAGTACAATGACAATATGTCAAAAAATTAGTTTATTAACAATTCAATTGAGATTTTATTTTTCATATTGCCTTATAAATACTTTCATTGTTATCCAAGGGATTTCTAATTGTATAAAGGTATAGAAAAATAAAATAGAGTCGTATCGAATACAAGTTGTTTGTTGGGTTTGGTTTGTATAAGTTTCATAGCCTGCTACACTTATTATAATGTGATTTTTTGAAATTGTTTGTGAATTTTTATAGTTAATTTATTTAACATAATTCTCAGATGGTTTTTGGAAGTCTTTTAATAAGTTGAGAAGTTTGAAACTTTGCAAAACTGTGGTTGAAGTCTACTGACGATTTGGTAAGAAGCGCCAATGAAATGCATATAGACATTGCTTAACCACCCAACAAATAAATTTCATATTATATATATATATATATATATATTGTAAATATATATATATATATATATATATATATATATATATAAATATATATATATATATATGTAACAATATATATATATATTGTTACAAAGATTAGCAATAGATTTAAATAAAACGACAATGTGGCTATATGTACTTGGCAGCACTGCCAATTTTATCTATAGTTGTCAAAATGTTACAACCCTGGTCAACACTATATAGATAATATTCAAATTAACGGAAATGGAATACTCCAGAATATACAAGATCATTCACGGCTGTGCCAATAAGAGTAAACCACAACAACAACAAACATAGCAACATAAATGCTAATGCTTAATGATCTTGTATGCAAGTATTCGCTGCTAATAAAGCTAAATAGATTCACAAGTATACACAGCCATATACACGTAGAAGAAACAAAACCGTTTTTTCGAAAAGGTCTAAAAACGTAACAATTGGTGTCAGAAGTGGGATTGCAAAAATAATTAAAAGGACATTGCAATGTAAGAAAGGAAAAAAAAGGACATTAAAAAAAAACGAAATTCAAATAAATAATCATGAAATTTGATGAGTTAAAAGTTGATCAGCTGAAAAAGGAGCTCAGCAAGCTTGAATTGCCAACTGCAGGTTACAAGGCTGAACTGCAGAAGAGGCTGATAGATGAGTTTCGGAATCGCGGCATGGACATCGGGACATACGAGTTTGAGGACAAAGACGATGTACAGGTATGCCCTCCTGCCACAACCAGCAGCATGGACATAAACTCAATGTTCGCTGCTATGATGATCCAGATAAAAGGAATCAGTGATGCACAAAGTGAAATAAAACAGAACTCTCAGCAGATGCAGGACAAGCTTGTAGCCGAAATAACTGAAATGAAACAGAACTCTCAGCAGATACAGGATGCATCAAGGATCAGCAGTGACAAGCTTATAGCCGAAATAACTGAAATAAAAGAGAACTCTCAGCAGATGCAGAAAAAGCTTGTATCCGAAACTCAGCAGATGCAGGAAAAGCTTGTAGCCGAAAATCAGCAGATGCAGGAAAAACTTGTAGCCGAAATACAGGAGTCAAATAAAGCCAAGAACGAAACCCTGGTAGAGGTTTCTGAAGCCATTAACAGGAGGGTGGATTCTATTGAGAATAAATTCTCAGAGCTGGCGGATAGAGTCCAACATCTAGAACGCGGTGGCCTGGAACAGCATGCAAAGAAGTTCGAAGAGAAATTGCATGCTCTAGAGGACAAAATGCATAACCTGGAGTTAGTGGCGGGCCAGTACGAGCAGTTGCGGAGGTTTCTGCGCGGACAAAAGCGCCATGCTTCAACGGCAGCGTACCATTAGGAATCTTCAAATTCCAGTTTGAGACGGTGGCTAGCAGAAATGGATGGGATGCTGAAGAAAAGGCCATAGAGTTGATCTTGTCCTTAAAGGGTACAGCCGCAGAGGTACTTGAGACTGTGCCAGTAAGCTGCAGAAACAACTATATTGAAGTAATGGCAGCATTGCAGCGCAAGTATGATGGTGAGCACAAGCGCGATTTATACAGAATGGAATTGCGATGTAGAGTTCAGAAGCCTAACGAATCTCTACAAGATTTCGCAATGGAAATCGAGCGTTTAGTGCAGCTCACATATCCAGGCGAGAGTCACCCGTTCCTGGACCCTTTTAAAACTGAGGCTTTCGTTAACGGCATTCGCGACTCTGATGTTAAACTGGCGGTGTGCGCTACGCAGAAATCCACTTTCGCTGAAACTGTGTCATTTGCGCTTACTCAAGAGACTGCCAGGATGGTTTTCAAGCCACAGATATGTAAAGTGCGGAATGTGGAGGTTTTATCTGAGGAGGGTAACAACCTAGTGGCTAGCGTTAAGGAGGCAATGCGACAACTGCTGGCAGAGAAGGCTATCAAAGAAAAGCCTAAGTGCTTTAACTGCGGAAAGATCGGTCATTTTCAGCGCAGCTGCAAAGCACAAAGGAAGAGAGGTAGATCTGTTTCGCACCAAGAAACAGCAAACGGGTGAACCAAACAACATCACAAGAGTCCCCGTTAAACTAAAATGAGCTAGCACTAAGGGGCAAGAGCTAGCTCTCACAAACGAGGGCCCCACAATCTCCATATCAGTGATGCAGCAGAAAAATAGCAACCTCACTGCGTCCGGACACATCAACGGGGAAAAGCACGTACTTATTATAGACACAGGGGCATCGCAATCAATAATAAGGCCCAATATAGTAAAGGGGAAATGCGAGCGGTTAAGCAATATACTGCTACGTACAGTTACTTTAGAGCCTGCCACTGTCTATGGTAAGATTGAAGTGAAGGTGACTATAGCCAACATCAACGTGAGACATGTGTTTATTGTTGCCGATATTGTCGATGAGGTTATTATTGTAGCCGATTTTATGATTAATCATGGCATTAATCTACATATGGGATAACAGCTGATGATTTGGCGTAATGTGGAAATACCCATTGATGTTGGATATGACAACAAACCGCAAGTAACAAGAGTATTTGCTATTGAGAGTCAGACGTTACCGCCGCAGTCTGAAACAGTCATATGGGCACGGATGAAGGGAGATTGTGAGGAAAATCGGTTGTGGGTTGTAGAACCGGCAGATCTAAAGAGAGAGCTTATAACAGCGATAGCTCTAGTGAAAACTAGTAAAGGAGGAATAGTCCCTATAATTGTGCTTAACTTGTCAAACCATGAAAAAGTCATCAAAGAAAATTCCGATGTTGGCCAGTGTACTCCAGCAGAGCCAATAATAAACTTCTAGAAGAAGATAGAGCCTACTAATTTGTCCGCAAAAGAACGTGAACAATTTGAGGAATACGTAGAGAAATGGGTAGCAGGTCTATCAGCGACAGATAAAAATAAAGCCAAGCAGTTACTAAAAAGGCACGCCAGTATCTTCGCCATGGGAAGCCAAAGCCAGGGTAGAACTGCATTGGTTAAACATGAAATTAACACAGGCGAAGCTAGGCCGATTAAACAGCCACCCAGAAGCGTATCCCTAGCAAAACGGGAGCTTGTAAGTGTAATGGAGCGTGATGGCGTAATTGAGCCATCTTCTGGTCCTTGGAGTTCGCCTGTAGTCTTAGTTAAAAAGAAAGATGGCAGTACAAGATTCTGCGTAGACTACAGGAAGCTCAACGACATAACCAAGAAGGACAGTTATCCGCTCCCCAGGATCGATGACACTTTGGACACGCAAGCTGGTACCAAATGATTCTCTACGCTGGACTTACGAAGCGGATATTGGCAAGTGGAGATCGCAGAGAAAGACAAGGAGAAAACTGCCTTCAGTGTCGGCAACGGATTATGGCAGTTCAAAGTCATGCCATTTGGTCTCTGCAATGCTCCGGCCACATTTGAACGCCTAATGGAGAAGGTACTGATAGGACTTCACTGGAAGACATGCTTGGTATATCTCGATGACATAATCGTGATGGGGAAAACTTTTGATGAACACCTCAAAAACATGGCAGAAGTTCTTGAACGAATATCATCAGCTGGATTGAAACTCAGCTTGAAGAAATCTGCATTGTTCCAGAAAGAAGTAAAGTATTTGGGGCATCGTGTTACAGCAGACGGAATCTCAACAGATGAAGATAAATAAAAGCAGTAAGGGACTGGCATTAACCTAAAAATCTTCATGAATTGCGCAGCTTTTTGTGCCTTTGCACATACTACAGACGTTTTGTGCCGAATTTTGCCAGTGTAGCTGCAAGCTTGCATGAGCTGACAAAGAAGTCAAGACCATACCATTGGGTCGAGCCACAGGAAAAATCCTTCCAGAAACTCAAAGAATTATTATGTACGTCACCAGTGCTAGCGTATCCCATAGCAGGAGAAAAATTTTTGTGCTGGATACTGATGCGAGCGGCTATGGCATAGGGGGTGTGCTATCCCAAGTAGTAAATGGCACTGAGAAGGTCATAGGGTACTATAGCCGTGTACTCTCAAAACCTGAGAGGAATTACTGTGTGACACGACGTGAGCTTCTGGCGGTATTGGAATGCATTAAACATTACCATAAGTACCTGTATGGTCAGCACTTTACACTAAGGATCGATCATTCTGCACTGAGATGGCTATTGCAGTTTAAAAACCCTGAAGGGCAACTGGCAAGGTGGATTGAGCGCCTGCAGAGCTACGACTTCAGCATTGAGCATAGAAGGGGCACAAAGCATAACAATGCGGATGCTCTTTCAAGAAGACCCTGCTGTTTAGAGTGTAAACATTGTGTTAGAACCGAGCAAAAGGAAGGCGTTGTGGATGTTCGGCTAATGCACATCGGCCCTGATGAAGACTGGTCAGCGGCACAGAGGGACGACGATATACTAAGGAAAATTATAGCGGCCAAAGAAGAGGACAGACGACCATCCCGGAATGAAATTTCGGCTGAAAGCCCACTCGCCAAATCTTATTGGGCTCAGTGGAACAGCCTTAAGGTAATAAAAAGGTGTTTATACCGCGTATGGGAAAGTGTAGATGGCAAAACAACTTCAAATTTAATAGTTGTGCCATACTCCAAGATAAGTAAAGTTTTACAGGAGTTTCATAATGGACCCAGTGGCGGTCATCTTGGAGTAACAAAAACACTTGAGAAACTGAAGCAGCGTTTTTATTGGGTTGGATGTCGACAAGCCGTAGCTGACTGGATAGCAAACTGCCCACAGTGCATAGCAGCCAAAGGCCCAGTAAGAAGAAGCCGGGGACAGCTGCAACAATACAACTCAGGAGCACCATTCGAGCGGATCGCAATGGATGTAGCAGGTCCCTTTCCCGTCACCTAAGCCGGAAATCGTTATGTACTTGTGGTAATGGACTATTTCAGTAAATGGCCAGAGGTATATGCTATAACTAACCAGGAAGCAAAGACAATTGTAAATGCATTCATCAACAACTGGGTATGTCGCTAAGGTGTTCCAATAGAATTACATTCCGACAAAGGAAGGAATTTCGAGTCTGCCATATTCAGAGAAATGTGCGAGTTATATGGGATAAAGGAAACCAGAACAACGCCGTTGCATCCATAATCTGATGGCATGGTAGAAAGTTTCAATCGCACCTTAGAAGAGTACCTACGAAAAGCAGTAAGCAACCATCAGAGGGATTGGGACGAGCACATCCCCAATTTTTTTATGGCCATCGAAAACGCCAAAATTATCTTCAGGATGGAATTAAAACTACTTGGTGATTTGGAATTTGGTGTTAAGCCAACTGTAGAAAAAGGAGCTATTACGTCCCAAGAGAAGGAGGACTTAAACGAACTGCATGAGTTCGTGCGCAATAGAATCAAGATGGTCAGTGACAAGATGAAGGGCTAGGTATGACCGCGCAGCAAACTCGGAGGGATTTATGGAAGGACAATTGGTTTTACTGTATAACCCACAACGGAAGAAAGGATTGTCCCCAAAATTACAGACTCACTGGGATGGCCCGTATAAAGTGATTAAGAGAGTGAATGACGTTGTATACCGGATACAGAAGCACAATAGCCCATGGTCAAAAATGAAGATAGTACATCTCGAACGATTGGCGCACTATGGAAGAGGTGATTGATATTCGGGTCGAACAGGCTTAAGTGGGCGGAAGTGTTACAAAGATTAGAAATAGATTTAAATAAAACGACAATGTGGCTATATGTACTTGGCAGCACTGCCAATCAATCTATAGTTGTCAAAATGTTACAACCCTGGTCAACACTATATAGATAATATTCAAATTAACGGAAATGGAATACTCCAGAATATACAAGATCATTCAAGGCTGTGCCAATAAGAGTAAACCACAACAACAACAAACATAGCAACATCAATGCTAAGAGATGTTGTTCTTAATGATCTTGTATGCAAGTAGTCGCTGCTAATAAAACTAAATAGATTCACAAGTATACACAGCCATATACACGTAGAAGAAACAAAACCACACACTCATTCATACAACCACTCATAGTTACCATAGACAAAACACACAGAACACTCATACATTCAAACACACATAGTTACCATAAGCAAACCAAACAAGTCAGCATTGTCATACAAACACACACATGCCAAGTAAAATACAACCACCATACCCAGAACTTTCGCGAGGTTACCAGACGACGTCATTTTTGCTATATAAAGGCGCTGCCAGAACTCAGCGATAATCAGTGTGATATCAGACATAGACGTGTTAACATCGCTGAGGGTTGAGTAGTACAAATACTCGTGTTAAGTAATAAATAAAGTGTTGCCGCATTAAATTTCTTAAATTAATTTGTCCGTGTTTTAATTTGATGCAATAAAACGAATCCTTGAAGGATAAGTAATAAAACCGTTTTTACGAAAAGGTCTAAAAACGTAACAATTGGTGTCAGAAGTGGGATTGCAAAAATAATTAAAAGGACATTGCAATTTAAGAAAGGACATTATAAAATTAGAATAAATAGTCAAGAAATTTGATGAGTTAAAAGTTGAACAGCTGAAAAAGGAGCTCAGCAAGCTTGAATTGCCAACTGCAGGTAACAAGGCTGAACTGCAGAAGAGGCTGATAGATGAGTTTAAGAATTGCGGCATGGACATCGGGACATACGAGTTTGAGGACAAAGACGATGTGCAGGTATGCCCTCCTGTCGCGACCAGCAGCATGGACATAAATTCAATGTTCGCTGCTATGATGATCGAAATGAAACAGAACTGTCAGCAGATACAGGAGGCATCAAGGATCAACAGTGACAAGCTTGTAGCCGAAATAACTGAAATAAAACAAAACTCTCAGCAGATGCAGGAGGCATCAAGGATCAGCAGTGACAAGCTTGTAGCCGAAATACCTGAAATAAAACAGAACTCTCAGCAGATGCAGGAAAAGCTTGTAGCCGAAACTCAGCAGATGCAGGAAAAGCTTGTAGCCGAAAATCAGCAGATGCAGGAAAAGCTTGTAGCCGAAACTCAGCAGATGCAGGCAAATCTTGTAGCCGAAATACAGGAGTCAAATAAAGCCATGAACGAGACCCTGGTAGAGGTTTCTGAAGCCATTAACAGGAGGGTGGATTCTATTGAGAATAAATTCTCAGAGCTGGAACAGCATGCAAAGGAGGTCGAAGAGAAATTGCATACTCTAGAGGACAAAGTGAATAAGCTGGAGTTTAGCGGCGGGCCAGTACGAGCAGTTGCGGAGGTTTCTGCGCGGATAAAAGTGCCATGCTTCGACGGCAGCGTACCATTAGGCATTTTAAAATTCCAGTTTGAGACGGTGGCTAGCAGAAATGGATGGGATGCTGAAGAAAAGGCCATAGAGCTGATTTTGTCCTTAAAGGGTACAGCCGCAGAGGTACTTGAAACTGTGCCAGTAAGCTGCAGAAACAACTACAATGAAATAATGGCAGCATTGCAGCGCAAGTATGGTGGTGAGCACAAGCGCGATTTATATAGAATTGAATTGCGATGTAGAGTTCAGAAGCCTAACCAATACCTACAAGATTTCGCAATGGAAATCGAGCGTTCAGTGCAGCTCACATATCCAGGCGAGAGTCACCCGTTCTGGACCCCTTTAAAACTGAGGCTTTCGTTAACGGCATTCGCGACTCTGATGATAAACTGGCGGTGTGCGCTACGCAGAAATCCACTTTCGCTGAAACTGTGTCATTTGCGCTTACTCAAGAGACTGCCAGGATGGTTTTCAAGCCACAGATATGTAAAGTGCGGAATGTGGAGGTTTTATCTGAGGAGGGTAACAACCTAGTGGCTAGCGTTAAGGAGGCAATGCGACAACTGCTGGCAGAGAAGGCTATCAAAGAAAAGCCTAAGTGCTTTAACTGCGGAAAGATCGGTAATTTTCAGCGCACCTGCAAAGCATCAAGGAAGACAGGTAAAGTGTGGAATGTGGAGGTTTTGTCTGAGGAAGATAACAACCTAATTGCCAGCTTAAAGGAGGCAATGCGACAACTGCTGGCAGGAAGTGATATCAAAGAAAAGCCTAAGCGTTTCAACTGTGGAAGGATCGGTCATTTTCAGCGCAGCAGCAAAGCACCAAGGAAGAGAGGTAGATCCGTTTTGCCACCAAGAAAGAGCATTGAGCATAGAAGAGGCACAAAGCATAACAATGCGGATGCTCTTTCAAGAAGACCCTGCTGTTCAGAGCGTAAGCATTGTAATACAACCGAACAAAAGGAAGGCGTTGTTGATGTTCGGCTAATTCACATCGGCCCTGATGAAGACTGGTCAGCGGCACAGAGGGACGACGATATACTAAGGAAAATTATAGCGGCCAAAGAAGAGGACAGACGACCATCCCGGAATGAAATTTCGGCTGAAAGCCCACTCGCCAAATCTTATTGGGCTCAGTGGAACAGCCTTAAGGTAATAAAAGGGTGTTTATACCGCATATGGGAAAGTGTAGATGGAAAAACAACTTCAAATTTAATAGTTGTGCCATACTCCAAGATAAGTAAAGTTTTACAGGAGTTTCATAATGGACCTAGTGGCGGTCATCTTGGAGTAACAAAAACACTTGAGAAACTGAAGCAGCGTTTTTATTGGGTTGGATGTCAACAAGCCGTAGCCGACTGTATAGCAAACTGTCCACAGTGCAAAGCAGCAAAAGGCCCAGTAAGAGGAAGCCGGGGACAGCTACAACAGTACAACTCAAGAGCTATTACGTCCCAAGAGAAAGACGACTTAAACGAACGGCATGAGTTCGCGCGTAGTCGAATCCAGATGGGCAGTGACAAGATGAAGGCTAGGTATGACCGCGCAGAAAACTCGGACGGATTTATGGAAGGACAATTGGTTTTACTGTATAACCCACAACGGAAGAAAGGATTGTTCCCAAAATTACAGACTCACTGTGATGGCCCGTATGAAGTGATGAAGAGAGTGAATGACGTTGTCTACCGGATACAGAAGCACAATAGCTTAAGGTCGAAAATGAAGATAGTACATCTCGAACGATTGGCGCACTATGGAAGAGGTGATTGTATGCCTATTCGGGTCGAACAGGCTTAAGTGGGCGGCAGTGTTACAAAGATTAGAAATAGATTTAAAATAAAACGACAATGTGGCTAAATGTACTTGGCAGCACTGTCAATTAATCTATAGTTGTCAAAATGTTACAACCCTGGTCAACACTATTCAAATTAACGGAAATGGAATACTCCAGAATATACAAGATCATTCAAGGCTGTGCCAATAAGAGTAAACCACAACAACAACAAACCTAGCAACATAAATGCTAAGAGATGTTATTCTTAATGATCTTGTATGCAAGTATTCGCTGCTAATAAAGCTAAACAGATCCACAAGTATACACAGCCATATACACGTAGAAGAAACAAACCCACACACTCATCCATACAACCACTCATAGTTACGATAGGCAAAACACACAGAACACTCATACATTCAACCACACATAGTTACCATAAGCAAACCAAACAAGCCAGCATTGTCATGTATACAAACACACACATGCCAAGTAAAATACAACCACCATACCCAGAACTTTCGCGAGGTTACCAGACGACGTCATTTTTGCTATATAAAGGCGCTGCCAGAGCTCAGCGCGAATCAGTGTGATATTAAGCATAGACGTGTTAACATCGCTGAGGGTTGAGTAGTACAAATACTCGTGTTAAGTAATAAATAAAGTGTTGCCGCATTAAATTTCTTAAATTAATTTGTCCGTGTTTTAATTTGATGCAATAAAACGAATCCTTGAAGGATAAGTAATAAAACCGTTTTTACGAAAAGGTCTAAAAACGTAACAATATATATATAGATACATATATATATATATATATATATATATATATATATATATCTATATATATATATATATATATATATATATGTATATATGGACATACATATATATTTATATATATATATATATATATATATATATATATATATATATTTATATATATATATATATATGTAAATATACATACGTACCTTTCATAAATTTATTAATAAGTGTGAGACCTGCCAGTGAACGTTTTTCCCACCACCCATCCCAGTCACCTCCATCAAGAGCTTTGACTGAGCCATCAGCTCAGCCTTTGATGCGACCTGGTAAAAATGACACATTAGAAAAATATAAGACTAAAACCATAAGATACTTACATTAGACTCAAGCGCCTCCAATCTAAGCGCAATTTGTTGTTGATTTGCAGTCAGGGTAGCCTGTCCTTTACTCAGGATGCTCTGATTGGCCTGAATGACGTCTAATTTTTTTTTTCAATTGACTGAAGAATGTCTAAAAAAATTATTATTGCAATGCAATTAAAGAAGTATAGTATTTCTACAATTACCTTTGTTGTTTGGTGGCTCATTATTAGTAATAGTATATACCATCCTGAGTATTACCTCCTGGCCATCTGAAATTCTTTCACAACTTTCTTCTCGTCCAAATAAATTTTCTGTTTTATTCATATAAAATATTCGTGTTATTATTTCTTTTGCTCATATTAGTAATAATATTTTAAATATATGGATACTTATCTTTATATGTTCCAAAGACCCACAAACACTTTCTTTTATTTTTATTATATTTTTAATAATATTTCTGTATATATATCTTTTATTAAAATTGTTTATTAAATAATAATTTGCCTTGTCACTATCAAACACAATTTCAAATGAAAGTGATTTGGGGATTTACATTTCATATTTTCAACGTCAAAAGACGTCAAAATGAAACTCTGAAACATAAATTTTTCAGCGGTGATATACTTATGCATTAGCAGTGATAACCATATGTTCGGTAATACATAAGAATGTGTTAGTAAATAATTGTTTGTGTATTAGTTTCGGTTAGTCTTTTCTTGTAGGTAGTTTCTCTTTTAGAGAGAGAGAGAGAGAGAGAGAGAGATCGAAAGAGAGTAGCATGTTTCGGAATCTGAATTGGTTTAAAGTTAATTCACGTTCCAAACCATTGCAACTGTGCTGCCAGTATGTTTAATTTTTTAAGTATATTAGAACTGCGATGCCACAGCATATGTACATATGTATAACAATATTACTTGTTTTATACTTTTGTATGTATACAAACGTATATGAAACATTACTTGTTTCATATATTTTTTGTATATAATAATATACGGGCACTTGTTTTATATTGTTTAGCATTAAAAATATATAACTGGTGAATATTGTTATAAATAATATTAAATAAGTAGTGATATTGCCCAATTTTTAAGCTCACAAACATAGCTTAAACATATTATTTCATATGGTAGCCTTCATGTTCCAGAAAAAATGCGCGAAGTGGGTGAATCGCTTCAGCGCATAGTCTCAAAAAACTAAAAATATTCTAGAATATCAATATTATTTTGAAACCATGGGTGGCTCCAGCTTAAATGTGCCTTGGTATATATAAACCAAAGCGTACTTAACTAGGTGTCAGCGTTAAGAAAGTAAAAAATTTTTTTACTGCTATTGGATTTTTGTTTGTTGTGATTTTTTAATGTCAGATGTTTATTAATTCCATTTATATATTTCTGTGCTAAAAATTTTTTATTAAAAAGAAAAATTTTATATATATATTATATATATATATATATATATATATATATATATATATATATATATATGTATTATATATATATATATATATATATATATATATATATATATACATATATATATATATATATATATATATACATATATATATATATATATATATATATATATATATGTATATGTATATATATATATACTTACCTCATATAATTTTGTTTGAAATTGCATGATCTGAAATGGCTTTTTTTCCCACCTCCCTTTGCAATTGTACATTTGCTGGAGGTCGCCTGTGATTGTAGGTGTACGTAAGCTGTAAAAGTTTTAATATTCAAATATATGTATAGCCTTTATTATAACTTCCAAAATATAATTGATCTGGCATCTCTTTATTTTTATTCCCTTTTGTTATTTTGTAAATGGTTCAACAATGTTAGAGTGTAAACAAAATCTGTTCAAGTGTTTGAAGAAATTAAAAGAACACGATCTTCATTTAAACCAAAATAAGTGTCGTTTTTTTGAAGAAGAGATAGAATTTCTTGGCCATTCTATAAAATATAATCAAATTTTAAAATCAAAAAGCAAAATGCCGGCCATAACAGAGCTTTTAACGCCGCAATCAGTCGATGACGTAAGACGGTTCTTAGGAATGGTGACGTATTATTCACGATTCATTCCAAATTGTTCATCAATAACATTACCTCTACGAAAGCTACTCAAGAAAAACTCGATATTCAAGTGGTCAGCCCAGTGCGAAGAAGCTTTCAAGCAAATCAAAGCCGAAATAGCCAGTGAACGTGTACTTATTCCGTATAACCCAAAATACCCTTTAGTATTAGCCAGTCCAACTGGAGTTGCAGGGGTACTTTCACACATTATAGATGGGGAAGAACGCCCAATATCGTTTGTGTCAAGGACTCTTACAGACTCTGAAAGAGATTACTCTCAGATCGATCGTGAAGCGTTGGCCATCGTGTTTGCAGTGGATCACTTCTATCAGTATCTATTTGGGAATCCGTTTACACTTATTACAGACAATCAACCATTGGTGCGCATATTTCATCAAAATGCCAAATTACCTCAAGTGACACATTCACGGCTACAGCGATACGCCGCTTTTCTTTCAGGGTTTGATTACAAAGTTATTTTTAAAAAAGGTATTGAAAACGTCAATGCCGACTGTTTGTCTCGAGCCTCAGTCAAATCTTCTTACTCAACAGACAGAGCTATCAATGAAGAGGTAAATCAAATATGTGAAGCCTCTATTCAACAAATTTCAACATTTAATTTAAATTTCAAAACGCTCCAAACTTAATTGAAAAAAGAACTTTTAGTGCTTTTACAAAATCCGTGTGGAAGATACAATGTTTACCATAAACAATGACATTATTTTTCGTGGTCATCGTGTGGTAATACCATCAAGTCCACAAAATTCAGTTCTAAATAAACTTCACCAGACACACCTTGGGATCACAAAGATGAAACAGCTAGCCCGCAGTTACGTGTATTGGCAAAATATCGACAACGATATCGAGCGTTTGGTTCGCAATTGTTTGCCATGCGGCCAAATAAAATCAAGCCCTCAAAAAGCCAAATTATACAGCTGGGAGGAACCAGATAGTAATTGGCAACGAATTCATATCGATTACGCTGGTGTATTTCAAAATCATTACTACCTCATCGTCATGGATGCAAAATTAAAATGGGTCGAAATCGGTATAACCCAATTTTCCCCAACATCAAACTCCACAATAGAATTGCTACTTGATTTCTTTGCGAGGCATGGCTACCCAGATGTAATTGTTTCGGATAACGCCAAAATATTCACAAGCGATGAATTCAAATCATTTTGCACAAATGCTGGTATATTTCAAAAATTAATAGCTCCGGGTCATCTCGCTACCAATGGCCTAGCAGAGCGTAACGTCCAAACCATCAAGCAACGTTTGAAGGCTATGATAGACGATCCTCGAAGTATTCGTGAAAAGGTAAGGGAAATACTATTCCGCTATAGAGCTACACCACTTAAAAATGGGAAGACTCCATCGGAACAACACCTTAATAGGCAAATCCGTATTCAATTGGATGCCTTGAAGCCCCCCAGAGTCTCTACTCGGGATCCTATATATCAGCAACAAGCGCGTCAATTATGTGAGGGTGATAGAGTGTATGCCCGTTATTACTCAAAGAATAAAAATTGGTGGAAGCTGGGAACGATAATTGAAAAGTATGGTCATCTACACTACCTCGTTGAGCTAGATGATGGGTTTAAGTTCAAACGCCACATTAACAAGCTAAGATCTACAAGTGTTCAAAAAGAAGATGCTTCTTTTCTTGATGAGCCAGTACCGGAAGATAGTAAGCTGAATGCTGTGCCTAGATTTGATTTACAAGATTTAATTGAAATCCCGAATAATAAAGAAAATGTTACGGGTCTCACCGCCGGAAGTCAAACTCCCACATCTACTCCAACAAATACTCAACCACCTCAACAAACACCTTTACGTAGAACTACTCGAAGACGTCGTGAGCCGACTTATCTAGGAGATTATGTAGTAGATCCTCTTCTATAAGCGTGGGAGAACTATTATAACTTCCAAAATATAATTGATCTGGCATCTCCTTATTTTTATTCCCTTTTGTTATTAATTTTGTAATTTAGTTCTTTAAATGATTTTGTAATAAATGGATTACTGAGAGGAACTCAAGCATCTTTTAATTTATTTCTTCCACAATATTTACAAAAAATATACAATAGCCTTCATATTAAGTAAACCTTTATTACCATTTCTTGGGCGAAATCCTCAGCCTTTAACTTTTCTTCTATTAATTCCATTTCTTCCAATGATTTAATTGGAAGCATTGCATACGGAGGACTCCACTTCTTTTAGCTGCACCTTACATTCCATTAGCGCATTCGCTTGGGCCATTAATTCAGGTCTCAGTGAATGCTAAAAAAGTATTTCATTAACGACATGGCAATAGTAATATTGTTAAAACTCCTACATTTCTCTCCATCTGCTCTATCCTGTTTGCTATAGCCTCCTGATTGGAAACTATAGTCGACTGCCCGTTGCTCAAGATATGCTGGTTGTAAGCAATATTGTCTATTTTATATTCAATAGCCTCCATTTTAGCTTGCATCTGCTTTAAAATAGTAATGATATCAGAAAAAAAGTAAATAAAAGTTGTTAATAGATATTCTGATGTTTATAATAATGGATTGATATATACCTTGATTTTGAGTAGCGGTGTACGTTTTTTAAAAATTCGTTCCTGGCTTGGACCACTGAACCCCACATCTCAGTCTTCGGTGGTTTTAGTAATTTTTTAACTTGTTTTATTAAGCGTTTTAACAATTTTTCATTAAAATTATATATTGCGTAATTGCAAGAAACTAATTTCATTCACAACTATATATGTTCCACTCTAACATATATGTTAAAAAGGAGAACAAAGGCCCAATTTACATGAAGAATTTTAATTCATGAATATATTTTACATTTCTTTCAAAACATCTTCTAAAATCCTCCAGCACTTAAACGGTGATTTATAATTCATGTATATTTTGATTCCAGGGTTGATTTTTCAACTTGTAATCGCCTAGTTTTCTTTGTTTGATCCTTCTTATTTTAACATTATTGTTTTATAGACAAGAAGTTTCAGAATGAGTTCAAAAGGAAATTAAAAAAAAATCACGAAAAACAGAAATCGTGTTGTTTATTCTACTGATACTTCGTCTCTACCATAGTGGAGCTTCAAATGTCTCGAATGGGCTTTCAAATCATTCATTTGTTTTTTAAATCAAATCATAATTTGTTTTTTCAAGCATATGAAATGTGTTTCGAAACAAAATAGACACCAAACAAATCAAACACAAAAAAAGAGTAAAAAAAATATTAGAGTTAAAAAATAACTAGTCAATAGACTATTCTATTCATAACTGGTTGTGTTTCACAAAACGAAATGCTTTGTGAATCAACACTAACAATTTTTTAACAAAAAAATATCTTGTACAGATATTTATATACATATATTTATGTTTATATACATACATACATTATAATTTTAATATATTTTTCACTCAAAATAATTTTTATTATAAACAATAGTTATTCTTACTTACAAATTTCTTTCCAACTAAAGAATGAATGACAATTGTCAATTCTATGTTTCGAGTTTTTTTTAGAATCATTTGTGTTTTCTTATTAAAACATACAAATGTAAAAAACATTCGAAAAAAAGGAATCAAACATTGTTTCGTTTCTATTTTTTCTATTTGTTTTCGAATGGTCTCGTTACATCAAACCTGTTTAATTCTATTCATTCTATTTCGTTTGTTTTAAATTTTTGTTTTGAATTATTCGACAAGTTTCATGAAACATCAAACCATTTGAAGTCTACTGCCATTCATTGCAACAGTATGGTCTCTACACCGCTCACCGACAAACAAAAACAGCATGAATAAAATTCATGAATAATATCCCTACAAGAAATGAATGACTGAAACGAATACACACAAAAACATTTTCACTAACACAATTAAAAATGTTTTAGCCTAACAGCGTTACCATTTTTGGACTTTTCATACCCAAATTCTTACGATTTGTTTTTAGTTGATCAAATATATACTTTTTCAGTATGTTTGTGTATGTACGAGTTCAATGAAGTTGCAAAAATAGTTATATAATGAACCAATTAACAAAACTAACTTAAATTTTGCTCTAATTGTTGTTTTAAATGTTCCACGAGATTCAGGGATTTTTGGAGTATGAAAAATACATTATATAGGAATTAAGAAAAGAAGTATGAGCGACAACGCTGGTATTTACAGGCTAGAATACTGTGTGCAAGAGTAAGACAATAAATTTGTCAACCTCTTGTATAGAAAAATTGTAAATTGAAGCAAAATAAAATAAAATTTAAAATATAATATAAATAAAGTGAATTTCCTTGCGTATTATGATGTCCACTGATGATCATTTGGGATACGGAGAAAAGCACACTACAAGAGGTAAATCTATTTTCTTAAAAACTTGCGGTGATATTTTATTCTTATATTGCAACTGATGACAGTTTCCTCGCTTTCTAGGAAATGTTGGAATTAGCTGTACGGGAGATGTCGATTTAATTTTGTTGGGCGGTGATTTATATCACAATGATGTGCCAAGCCAAAATGCATTGCGCAAGTAAGTTTAGTTTTAAAGAAAAAACAAGATATAAAACTAAATTTATATCCATCTTTAGATGAATGAAACTATTGACAATGTATACTCTTGGTGATCGTGACCTGAATATCTCCGTACGAGTATACTCCATACATAGTAATCACGACGACCCTAGCGTTTTTGGTGGCTTGTTCTTAGGTTTTGTTGTCTACCACGGGGTTATTTAATTATTTTGGTCGATGGACTAATATCAGTAAGTTTTGTGTATGTTAAAATATAATACAAGCATATTTGTATATACATATATGTAAATAATAAATTTGCTATAATATAATTGAAATGATATTAAATCGAATTTGGTTAGGTTAGGATTGTTAGCAACCCCGTCATCAGTGACACCATACCCGTCAAGGGTGACCGGTCACCAGTGAAACCATGCCCGTAAAGGGTGACCGGTCACAAGTGAAACCATAAAAGTCACTAGAGAAAAATTTATATAGAACAAAAACATTAGAGTAAGTAGTTTGAATATATGTTTAACAGGCATTGATATACCATAAGTTAGAAAGGGATGCAAGATCACACGTACACAAGAGTTTTAGTCATTTTTTTCCGTTTGGCCTTAATAAAATGATAGAAACTTTGTTCTACGTGATGACCGAAATTCGGTCATCAGTGCCAGTCATTTTACCGGTAATATGACCGGCACTGTTCTTGTAGGGATTCTTCCTGTAAATTGGGCCAAATACGATATTCGCCTACGTTACCACTAACAAAATCTCTTTCCATATACCATTGTTTTAGCAAAAATCTCCAAGATACCGTAAACTCAAATGTTTACATATTATATTATTGCGACAATACATAAGTAAGTAACGAAAGTATAATAGATATATTTTCTTATAAAACTTTTATTTAAATGAAAATTATATGAATATGTATATATACGACTAATATAAAATACACATAAACATTACAAAAACCAACCTTAAAATTTCACGGCGAAAACGAAACAATGGCAACATCGTTACCAAAAATTCCATATAAATATGCTTCATATGGGTTAGTGAAAAAATGTTGTGTTCTTTAGTTTCGGGTTATCTTTTCTTGCAGGGTTGTAGGGATGTTACTCTTTTTCGCTCTCTCTCTCTCACTCTATAAAACAGAAACGTCAAACTACATATAAAAATATGTGTCAGAACGTGAAATTTTGTTTTGAAACCATGGGTGAATCCAGCTTAAAACTGAAATCTTAATATTGAAACTTTAATTATCATCAAAATTAACTGAATGTACATATAAATAACCACTGATTTATTGGGCATAATATATTCACAATATATATGTGTTTTAAATTCAGCCTGCCAGCCGGCTGTGAGCCGAACTCCAGCTGCCGCCGAATAACTTTCCACCAACCCCCGCCGATAAAACCTTGCGGCGCAGATCTTTGGTTTTCACGTGTTCTTACACTTGATTGGTTTGTTATTAAATAAAACTCATAGAAATAAAAATGGCATTAAAACGGTTAAAAAGTAAGGTAAAGTAAATGTATTTCTAAACTATTATTAATATATTATATATTGCAGCTAAAAAGTCGAAACGCATGACAGGAAAATTGAAGCACAAAATTGAGAAAAAAGTACGGGACCACAATAGAAAAATAAAACGTGATTCTAAAAGGAATCCTAAAAAGGGCAATAAAAAACAAAAAGTTATACAGATTCCAAACACATGTCCATTTAAAGACAATATTTTAAAAGAAGTAGAAGAAGTTAAAAGGCGGAAAGATGAGGATCGACTTAAGAGACGCGAAGCATATAAAACCGAAAAGGAACAGAATAGATTTAAATCTCTTGAGGCTTTGGTGGATGATGCTGATATGCGTGGAACTGCTCACACAGTTTCGCACAAAGGTAGTTCTGAAAGTAATGAGGTATGAATAAAATAAATTATTTAATATTTATTTATAGTAATATAAGATGACTTTCCGTCCACTCTCTTAGAGGACAATTATCTGTTAACTTGCTGTCATCTACTGTCTTATTTTCGAAATTGCTTTTTGCTTTTTTTGCAGTGTAGATAAATATCTATCCATTTTTCATTAGTAAATAAATACATATGTTTACAGCAAATTCATTTAAACGATATTGAATAATATTTAGATTGCAACTTCGCAAATTCTTCCTTCTAAATAATATCGGAACGAATAAAATTACGTTATTTAAATTAAATTTTTATAGCTTTAGAAAATGAAAAATTGAACATTTTTAGTGATGAAAATCCGAGAAATGATATTTATACATATATACATACATATAAATAAGAAATTATTTCATCTTTATTAATTCTGTTACGTTACGTCGAGGCAATATCAAAAATAGGACACATCTATATTTTAGCCAACAATTAACCACTTCTGACAGCTTGTCAGATAAGAAATGGTCAATTTCTGAAGAAAATCAGTGTAAACGTGTCGTTGGCATATTTGCTTTGGCTTTATGGAATCATGTACAATGATTTATTTTTAATGTTATGTTTCGGTCGGACGCTAAAATAAAGTTCTAACCATAATCCGATAATAAAAAAAAATTATTTATATAAAAAGAAAGATTAAAAGGTTTACATACATACAACTTTGGGCTTAAATCTAGTTTAGTGTTGTAGTCCCGATTAAAAAAAAATATACCAATCGATAGGAAATTTAATTCTAAGAAAAAAAATTACGGGTCAATATCTCCGCTCTGCCTTAGTTTCCGAGATATGGGCCTCTGAACTTTTGATATAAAATTTTGTTCAAGCTCTATATATTTTCGTATATTGTGACAAAATAAAGTAAATTATATCTTAATCGATAGTAAATTTAATTTTAAGAAATATTATGTGCCAAAAACCTTCAGATGAACGTTTAATATAATTGTAATGCAGAAAATCTTTAGCGAAGCCGGTGTTCGTTATACCATAGAAGAGAAACCCCTTGCGCCCGGCCGAAGGCCGGCTAGGCAAAGAAACTTTAGTTAGCGAAGCCGGTGTTCGTTATACCATAGAGGAGAAAACCCTTGCGCCCGGCCGAAGTCCGGCTAGGCAAAAAAAACTTTAGTTAGCGAAGCCGGTGTTCGTTATACCATAGAGGAGAAAACCCTTGCGCCCGGCCGAAGGCTGGCTATGCAAAAAAACTTTAGTTAGCGAAGCCGGTGTTCGTTATACCATAGAGGAGAAAATCCTTGCGCCCGGCCGAAGGCCGGCTAGGCAAAAAAAACTTTAGTTAGCGAAGCCATATGTATGTATGTATACTAATATTAAAAGTTCAGAAGTTCATAACTCGAAACCTATAGGTTTCCAAAGATTTTTCCACATAATGTTTTTTTTATTAGAGCTAAATGTATTATTGCTTAAGGTTTTATTTTTTATTGCCACAAACAAAATTTCATATGAAAACTTCAGACGTTCATAACTCGGAAACTATAGGTTTCCGAATACTTTTACACACAATATTTTATTCTTAAAATTAAATTTTCTATCGATTAAGATATATTTTACTTTGTTTTGTCACAATATATTTAAATACATAATGCGAAAACAAAATCTTATATCAAAAGTTCAGGAGCCCATATCTCGGAAACTAGGCCGGAGCGGAGATATTACCACTAAATTTTTTTTTCTTAGAATTAAATTTGCTATCGATTGGTATATATTTTTTAAAAATCGGCAATACACCACTAAACTAGATTTGTTCCCAACTTTGTTGCAAAAAAAGCAAAATATTAGTTATTGATTTGGCGAAATAATAATCCGCCCAAATGGCCGAATGCGATAATTACAAATCTGCCATACGTGGTGAAACGGGAATTTGCTGTGAAGGGGTGTGTAAAAAGGTGTACCATAGCACCAGTAAGTGTGCCGGAATAGTCAATCAGTAAGTGTGCCGGAATGTTGAGATAAAGGCAATTTTGAGCATTTTTGTGTGACGATTGTATGTAGCTTATATATGTATAATGTCGATATGGCGTTGAAAGAAATTCAAGATGATATGAACATAAACAAGCAATACATAATAGAACGCAAAACTGATCTCAATGTGTCTTTTAAGCAAAACGAAAGAGAATTTAAAGAATTATTAGAAGCAGTAGTAAGCCGTTACGAAGAAAGAATAAAGAAAATGGATAAAGTACATAATGCATGTGAAAAAAATGTGCAAGAAATTCTAAAGATGTGCGACAAAATGAAAGAAGCTAAAAATTAAAACAAGGAATTTTCTAACCTAAAGAAAAAAAAATAAAAATAAAAATAAAATGTGAAATGACATAAAGAAGTTAATTAATGAAACAAGGATCGAACAAAAAAAAATTTCTTATTCGGATGCAGTTGAGAAAACAACAATGTTGTCAGGCTTGAGTAAAGAAGTGCCCGTGGTAGTAAAGCCAAAAGAAAAACGGTGGTGAAAAAACAAGAGACCTAAATAAAAAAGTTGATATAACGAACAAAGAAAGCAGAAAAAATTTTATCGTGGTAATACAAACTGATAATAATGAAGAACTAGAAGAGATCAAAAATGCTGTGAAGGTGGCCAATCCCAAGGATATGATGATAAACGTAACTGACATAACGTTTAAATATTCAGAAAATGACTTAATTGCAAAATTAACAAAGCAAAATAATTTTTTGAGTAGCACCGATGTTAAAATAATAAAAATATTTTAGCATAAGAGAAATAATAAAATTATTCATGCAGTAAAACTAGTGACTGATGTAGAAACATATACAAAAAATATATTGTTTTTGATGGAGCGGATGTGATCCGATATTATAAATGCAAGGGTTATAATCATCTGGCGAAAGAGTTAAAAAACGAAGAATTGTGTATGAAATGCCTTGGAAACCATCAAAGTAAGGAATATAAGAATAACATGGTATCAAAATGCATAAATTATAAGCGTATGAATCAAAAACTTAATATGGGGCTAGATGAAAATCATGTAACCAATGGTAAGCAGTGCCCTGTATATTAAAACAAATTAAATAATAAGAGAAAGAAAATGAGATTGACAGAACAACAAAGAAAGAATATTAAAGTGCTTTACACAACTATACAAGGTCCTATTAATAACTTTAATCAGCTGGAGATATTGGCGGAAACAGAAAAAACACAGTTTTTCTGTTTAAAAGCTTTAATTGATTATGTAATTACGAATAGTAAGAAAATTACAACATAAAATAGTAAAAGATTAAAAATATCTGACCATGAAATTATTGATATTTTGATACAAGATAACAAAAAAGAAAGTTGAAATTTTAAAATACAATAAGGAAGTTTTTAACAGAGAAATTAATTGTATGTTAAAATTTTATGAAACCAAAGATCTTAATAAGAATGTTTCCAATTTTGATAAATATTATGAGGCAATGAAAAAAAATTAGTAAACAGTGATAGTAAAAGAACAAGATAATACCGGTTGGTTTAATAGGGATTTAAACATACTAAAAAACGAAAAAATAAAAATATACCAAATAGTAAAATATGTAAATATTAGAGAATATGTAAATGTTAGAAACATATATAAAGTTAATATTGAAAATAAAAAAGATAAAAAATTTATAACTAGAAAAAATCATACTGTGATAAATTCTGTGATATTTAATGGGAGAAGAATGGATAATAATAAACAAATAGCTAATAATTTCAATGAATATTTTGTAAATAACGTTAAATCAACAAGATAGTCAATAGAGCATAAGCTATATACAAACCAGATAAGCATGATAAACACGAATTTTAAATTTAAATTAATAACAATTTCAGATCTTAAGAAAATAGCAAAAGAACTAAAAAGCAACACAGATTTTAGCAAAACAGCAGCAAAACTGGAACACATCAGGTGTAATATTACAACATATAATGAATAAATCATTAGAGACAGGAATATTCCCTGAAAATTGGAAAAATACGATGGTGTAACCGATAGAGAAAGTTGATAAAACTATTAAATCTGAAGATTTCAGGCCGATTAACACATTAAAAACAAAAAAAAAATATTAGAAAATTACTTAAATATCAATTGGAAAAATATATTGTAGACAACTGCATTTTATCAAAGTATCAATCAGGATTCCGAAAAAATATTCGTGTGAAACAGCACTAAATTATATAATAATACCTCAATGGAAGTATATCGATAAAAATAAAAAAATTATGGCACTTTTTTAGACTTTGAAAGAGCGTTTGAAACAATTGATCGCGAAATAATAAAATAAAAACTTTACATTTACGGTATTAGAGAAGTCGAATTGCAATGGTTCAAATCGTATTTGAAACGAAAGCAAATGGTGTAAAATCTTGTAGCATTAGGAATGACTACGGTGTCCCACAGGGATCAATTTGAGGAGCATTGCTTTTTATAATATGCATAAATGATATGCCAATTATTGTAAAAAAATGTAAAATAGTTTTATATGTAGACGATACATTAATATACGCGGAAGGGGAAACTGAAAATTAATGCAGAGACAATCTAAATCACGATATGAATAATATAAACCTTTGGCTAAAGACGAACAAATCAAAACTTATGGAAATTAATATGAATACCAATATAAAGTTTGAAACTAATAACGAACCAATAGAAAAGGTAAAGAACATAAAGTACCTTTTTTTATAATAGATAACGAACTAAAATGTAGAGATCACATAGAATACATTTGCAAAAAAAAATTGGATTTTTCAAGAGGATAAGAAAAAAACCTTCAATAACAACTGCATTAATTATATATCACGCCATAATTAAGCCACACTTTGAATACGGATCAACTATATTATATACATACATGCTGTTTAGAGTCACGAGAAAATGCAGAATTGCGGAAAAAACGTAGCCGGTATACACCTATTTATACTATGCTATAATATTAAAAAACGATTGGAAACAAATCAAAACAAGAAATGCGGCAGAATACCTAAGCGAAAACATTAAGTACGTGGGGAACGTACAACCATATGGACTACGAAACTCTGAAAGCTTCAGGCTGCAGAGAACAACATCAAGAGTTATGCAACCATCATTATTTTACAAGGGATTTGAATTATATAATAGAATGCCATTTTAAGAGAATGTGTACAATTTGTAGAAAACAATTTTATCTCAAGGAACTTGTGAGGTTGATACTAATAAAATTTTGTAAAAAAAAAAATAAAATAAAAAATATGCTCCCAAAAAAAATGAAGGTGGTGTTTGTTATACAATAGAGGAAAAAGTCCGAAGGTCTACTACGCAGAGAAACTTTTTTTTAGCAAAGCCGATGTTTGTTATAACATAGAGGAGAACATTATACATATATATATATATATATATATATATATATATATATATACATATATATATATATATATATATATATATATATATATACATATATATATATATATATATATATATATATATATATATATATATATGTATTATAAAATTTTCAGAGATCCACAACGCTAAAAATAGAGGGCCATTATTACAACTTTGTGTTATCTTAAAGTTAGATAACACATTTTCATTATTACAACTTTCCTTTAATCTAAGTATGTGCGATATGTTAAAGGCAAGTTTGACTTTGCGATAAGTTTTACCAGGAGGATTTATGTTTATATTACCATATTTTCTTATTTTTTAATATGGTAGCACCAAACATAGGTCTTCTTTACTTGAAAAGTTTTTTGCCCGTCTTCTCACAGCTCGCACGATTGTTTCCTTAGATGCTGACATTTTTTATTTTGTAACACAAAGTTATATTTTCACTAATAAAAGATGTATATATTTTTAAAAGGTAAAAACAAGTGTGTCGTTGCCACTACAATTTTTCGCGATCTAATTAATCTTTCAAAAGTAGTCGGTAATTGCTAGTGGTATTGTCACGCAATAAGAAATATACATATAATATTACCGGCAAGTTGTAATAATGAAAAGTTGCGACCGGCCACCTTATCGACTTGTTATGCTAACGTTGGCATTTACTGCCACCAACTTTGTCGTCAAGTTGTAATAATGGCCCTAAAACGTATCCAAGAATTTGCAAATTAATAAGAATGAAAAGATGCTACTTTGTAGAAAGTTCACGAATTTTAAAAACAACGAACCATATGACAATTAAATAACCTCTTTTCATATACTGAAAATTGTTAACAATTGTTGATAGAAAAGTGTCCATTAATTCTAAAAACTTTCAACGAGAGAGCAACAATTTTTGAAAATTCTTGATAGTAAAATTTTTTACTTTCAAATATTATCCAAACAGTTGTTTTGTGTTTACATTTAGAAATCAAGTTTTCTAAAAGCAGCTAAAAATAAAAATATATTGCAAAATTTGAGAAATGTTAAGTAATAGCAAATATTTAAAGCTTTAAATATGTTTATAAATATGTTTGTTAAACTTAGGATCAGCAGCAATGATATCCATATCACGTATAAAGGAAATGAGTTAAATAGCACAACACCTAGTGCATCAGGGACACAGGATGCCGCAGCGAACGGTAGTGATTACAAAAACTATTAAGACTCGATACTTCACACAATAGCAGTAGATAGTCCAATTGTTTATGATATGCATTTGCATATGGAATTAATGATTTTTTAAAACAGAAACATTTTACATAATGTAAACTCGGTCAAAATATATTTTTGGCTTTACACAGTACTTGGCTTCTGCAGTTTGTGAGAAGCCTCCACATTAAGAAGAAACATCATAATTGGCATGATATAGATTGTTGTAGTGTGATCCACAGAATAACAAACGCCTTGTTGATGCGACGAGATATCACATTAGAACAGAGGCACCGCGATTTGACACAAAGTAATAGTGAAATCAATTCTTATATGAATAGTTCTTTTATTTCAATAGCTCAAAATTCCAGAAAATAAGCTTGTGTGTGTGCTTTAGATATGTTTTTATAACAAGAAGTGTACGTATCGATAGTTAGATAGTATTAGTAAGTTTAAGTAGATACATTTTTATTATTTACTGTGCTCTTATACGACTTATACATGTAAAAATCAATTATTTATTAATTGCATTGAAAAGAAAAACATGTATATACTTCAAATTACATCTCTATACTAATATATGTATGAAATTTTCCCAAATATTGGAGTAAATACTTAGTACTCGCACCTACCTACATAACACATCACTAAATTAAGTTGAACATTTTGGATGGGAAAGTGTTCATTTACTTTTTGTTATTATTGAGAGAAATTTCACAAAATTTCTTCTTACTTTTTTTCATAGAAAGTGATAGAAAATGAACAGAGCTGTATATTAGATACTGCGATAAGGAACAATTAGTTAGTCCAATGATTTTTGAGTTTCAATATTACTTTTAATTAATCTTACACATTTATACATACATATGTAAATTAGTGTCAATTTATCCATTTGTTATTAAACAATCTGTTTCACGTACAAACATATATGTATTAGAATGATCTTTTTTCTTTAAAAGCCCTGTCGGAAATTCAGCTAACATTAAATTGATTTTGAGCTAATGACTGGACAGTGAGTGCTGACTGAGGTGGTTAGGTTAGGTTATTAGGGCCATTGTCGAAACAATGCACTTGGGCCCGTTCATTCGGTCCCGTTGTGATACCCTAAAACAGGGACTACTCATGAGTTGTTCTCTGCCGCATTAAGCCATCACGCTACGAAGGCCGATATTTTAACAAGCTCTACTCTCGCCAGGCTATCTAGATCTGGCAGGAAGTTGGAACGCAGTGCCACTGCCCTTACGCTTTTCAAGGCAGGGCACTGACGTAGAAGATGGAGTACAGTTTCCTCCTCTTCATCATTGCAGCTTCTGCAGAAGTCGTTGTATTCCAGACGCATCCTTCTTGCATGGGTCCCAAAGTTACAATGTCTAGTTAAGACATGCACAAGTTGACGCAGTCGTACCTTGCTGAAGTTAAGAAGGTCACGTGTTCTGCGTGGGTCATAGCGCGACCACGTGGCCTTTGCCACGCGGCAATTGGTCACGTTTTTCCACCTTAATTGAGCGAGTTTGTGTGATTCACACTGAACTAAGAACTCGCAGTGCGATAGCAGAATGCCTGTGAAGTGACAGATCATGGAGTTATTCATCTCTGTCCCTTCTCTGGCAATTCCGTCAGCAATGAGATATCCAGGACAACCGGAATGTCCCGAAACCCAAACAAGTGTCACTCTCGAATGTCTGGCTTTCTCTTTTAAAGATAGTCGGCATTCGACCACAGCTATGGATGTGCTGTACACACCATTGATAGCAGAGATGGCTGCCTAACTGTCGGTAAAGATATAGATATCGTTCGATGTCTTATTATACCTCAGCCACCTAGCTGCACGAGTAATAGAAACGATTTCGGCTATCAGGATGCTGCAACCATCCCGAAGCCTAAATGAAGTTCTTACGTTAAAGTTCTCCACGTAAAAAACCCCGCCTACACTATTTCCCCTCTTAGATCCGTCTGTAAAGACTAACGGAATCTTCGGGAAATGAAAGCCAAAGAAAGGTTTTGGTATACAATACTCAGCGTTGTCATAAACCCCGATGTCTTGGTATTTCATCAGAATCCTGCCATGCCCGTAGTAAAACCTTAACCATGGGCACGCAGCGTTCTATCTGGCCGCAGAATATCCACTGGGAGCCAGTTACACATGGTAAAGGGTACTCCAGTTGGATTTGATCTGAGCGCTTCTGTCACCAGCCTCCCCACTAGACGAATGATTTTTTAAAAGTCCTGCGATGAGTATCCTTCTCCATCGCATTCTACCATGCCAGTACTTAATAAAAGAGTATCGGTTTGACAACAACTTCAAAGATCCAGTTGATCCCTCTGGGGTTTACACCCCAGTTCAGACCAATTCCCCTTTTACGTGTATAAATGGCCACTAGAGCCTTATCCGTTCTGGCTTGGATGTTCAGGTTCCATGATAGCTTGCTATCTAGGATTACACCCAAGTACTTGGCGTTGTCATATAATATCAAGGGGGTTCCGTTCAGCTTCGGATGCGTGTAGCTGCCGGTCTTGTACCTCCTAGTGAAGAGAACTAGCTCGGTTTTGGCTGGGTTTACACAGCCCACTACTGGTACTCCACTTGCTCAGGATTGCCAGTGCGGATCCGATACACTGAGATATGGTATCCAAGTGTTTACCGGAGATGGCCACCGCAACATCATACGCGTATTCGAGAGTCTTAACTAGTATACGCTCCAGAATTAGCAGCAGCGAGTTAAGTCAGATTCCACAGAAGGGGTGATAAGACACCTTCTTGTGGAATGCCCCGAGTGACTGTTCTGTATTCAGTTGCGTCTCCAATCGAGGTCCTGACGACCCTGAAGGTAAGCAGATTTCTAACACACGTACAGATTTTAATATCAATCCCTACCGCCAGCATTCCTTCAATGATGGATTCAGGATTGACATAGTTGAAAGCACCCTCAATTTTCGAAAAGGCTACCATAGTGAATTCCTTGTGTTCAAGAGATTTCTCTGTGTAGAGATTGCAGTGCGGTTTCTACAGACTTGCATTTTGTGTATGCATGCTGTGACTGGAGAAGATTCCTAGGTATGGTGATTCTCAAATGAATATCAATTGCTCTTTTTAACGTCTTAGCCAAAAAAGAAGTAAGACTTCCCCCCTTTCGGGATAAAGATGACTCTACACATTTGCCAGCATGCTGGTAAATGAGCCTTCCTTAGGCATTCGTCTGTAATAGCCCTATTACACTGGCGTACGTGTTGGCCGACATGCTCGACGGCGCACAGTGGACCATTTCGCGAGAAGGCGTCCAAAACTAAATTTTTTGACTATCCCCAATCGTAAGATGTAAAAGTTCATTCGAAAGTAGACACTTGCATACCTCGGGAATCAAAAAATTTAATCTTTATTTTAAATATATCACAGTGAACAGGGTGATTCAAAATGGACATTTTCATTATGTTGCTAAAATGAAAGATTTCTTAAAAGCTTTTAATTTTAAAAAATCTATAACTTTTTTGTTTTAAGAGATTTCTAAACAAAATAATTTTTATATAATTGGCCAATCTGTTAGCTGTACTATCAGCAAAAAATATGTTTATAACTTTTTGATATAAATTTTTTTTAAAGGTCCGAAATTTTTCTAAATCCTCCCACTTAATAGACCATAACTTCTAAAGTTCGTTTAGAGACTACTACTATCTTATAGTACGAACCCTCCTCTACACTCCTATACCCCATTGTATACCCGGCACGATCCGACCGTGAGCACCAGAGCAATTTTAATGTTACAAGGTCAAATATTTTTTTAGTAAAATATGTGTTTTCTCTT
Organism: Linnaemya vulpina; assembly: GCA_963675445.1. Classification (NCBI taxonomy): domain Eukaryota; kingdom Metazoa; phylum Arthropoda; class Insecta; order Diptera; family Tachinidae; genus Linnaemya; species Linnaemya vulpina. The sequence continues at coordinate 66,868,963 of OY776277.1, read as the reverse complement.
GTGCTCATTTTAGAAGTACTGTTTTATCAGATCGCTTTTATGAAAGACGGATTTCAGATGGAAAAGTATTTTGGTTTTTAATATAAATTACCCTTATTATAAAGCTATTAAATAGTTTTTTTTTCGGAATTGCTTGGGCATAGTGTTTATATGTTATATGTTTATATTCACAACTGCGTCTAATGAGGAACATATCTGAACTAATTTTGGTAAAAACAACTCATATATAACAAGCGCTGTTACAGATAGAAGTATAAAATCAAAACCCATTAAAAATTAAGAGGGAAATTCGTGGAAAAAGGCAACGTCTATTGTTTGTACTGTGGTTTACCTGTCTACCCGAATTATTTCGTTCTTTATTTCCGAGTAAGATTATTTGAAGTAATTTCAACTATGGGTAAGAACATCTACAGTGATCTCGCCGATATTTTTTTCAATAATATGATTTACACGATATTGAATTGCATAAACCAATAAAATTTTTAAAATATAGAGTACAGAAGAAATTGAAATACACAAACAAAAAATTAGAACAGCATTAGAACAAACAAAAAATTAGAACAGCAGAGCAACAGAAATTGATGTATGCCCTTCAACCTGCTGTATTTACAGTTGATGATCAGAAAATCGAAGTAAATTTTAAAATGTATCTCACAATGATTGATGAAGAAGTTGCACAAGCTTTAACTAATACAAAAGCATCGTCAAACTGCGTTGATGAGATGATGGTTTTAAGGCAGCATACGTATTTGGATTGTCCCCACTTCATGGGAAAATACGGGCATATTCTTAAATTAGGTTAGGATTTGAATTTTGGCTCGTTAGGCGCAATAGTGAGAAAAAATAAGGAAAATGAAGAGATAAGAAAGCAAAACCAACAACAAATTCAGCTGCGTCTAAAAGATGAAAATTAAGTCTATTTAGAAAAAAGTTAATAAAATTGTTTAAATAATAATAGTTCTTCAAAACATCGTTATTTTTATCATTTTACGATTTAATGTTTATACATTAGACAATTTTGAATTTACAAATTGGTCATAAAAGTTTATATATAATGTCCATTATGAACTTAAATATAAATCTACGTCTTCTTCATTAAACCGTTTTTGAACTAAAGTAAACGTAATCAATGTTTGTACTGTTATTGCTACTTAATTAACTAAATTTTTACTCAAACCTGTTCGAAAAACGAGCCTTCGACCATTCGTATTAAAAATTTCACAGGGGCCAAAGTTAGCACTTTTTGATAAAATTTTATTTTCCCAATAAGTATAAGTTGTAAATTTGATTAAAAATATCAGGCTGTGTGTAAAACAAACTTTTATAACAAGTTTTAATGTCACTTTTGTACCAAAAAAAGCAAAATATTAAAATTTGTTTTAAATCCATCATAACTATTTTTCTAAGTAGTCGATTTCAACGGTTTATACCTTAACTGAAACCCTATAGTATCACTTAGCAAAAACAAAAAAAAAAAAAAAAAACCCGTATCGAAATTCCAATCCGGTAAAAAGTTATACATATATTTTTGACCGCCTTCTCACGAAATGGTCCACTGTGCGGCGTACCAAATCTCCCTGTCTAATAGCATGTATGTCGAGTACGTGCGACATGTCGATCAGTTTTCAAAAATTTTTTATTTTCTGATGTTCGTGGCGTACCAACATACTCGTCTAATAACGTGTCGGTCGTACTTCATGTAAAAATTCAGTTCACTTGTTGCCGTTGACGTTGCTGTGCGTTGATCGGAGAGTTGAAAAAAAAAGTCTTTCAGTAGTTAGTAGTTAGTTTTTGGGAAGAATTAATTGAATTATATAAAAACCTGCCGCATTTGTGGAAAAAAAATCATATTTATACCACAATAGGCAATGAAATATTATTGGATACAATAAATTAAATTTTATCTTCGTTTTCCTCCTCTTGTAATTGTATTTCATTGATAACCATCGCCGCTACAACTTTCCGCTTCATTGACATGCTTTCGCTTGAAAAATTTCTGTATACTGAACAGCAGCGTGGCAATTTTTGCATTTTTGCCGATAGATACAGCATTCTTTTTAAAATTTAGCTGTATGTATTCCATTTTGCAGTGATCATATATCAGATATATATATATATATATATATATATATATATATATGTGTATATATATATATATATATATATATATATATATATATATACATATATTGCATTTTTTAGCGTTCTTTATTTTATTCAAAAGATTTATTTATTCAAAATAGCTTTGGAATATCAGTGTCAGAAACTAAATTCATATGAGTGGTTAAATAGGAATTCAACAGTTGACTTTTGGGTAAATGTATATGAATATAAAATTGCACTAAATGTAAATCCCTTCCTTAGGCACTCTTTATAAATCACAGAGAGCCAAGGTAGGACAATGTCAGCATTAATCTGTAGGTCAACTGAAATTATTCTATATGGTTGTTAACGGCCCAGCGCAGTCTGTCGATACCCAACGGAATTGTAGCTGTACCGTCAGTTGAGCAGTCAATAGCAGCTCCTGTTAAAGGCGCTGCCTGACTGCCAGAAAAATGAGTGTCAAGTAATAGCCTTAGCGTTTCCTGACTTCTCATGGTCCAGCTGCCACAGGGTTTCTGTATGTAGCTTGGTACAACCGCTCTGGTTGATAGTATCTTACGCAGTTTGTTGGTCTCAGAGGATCCCTCAACTCCACTGCAGAAGGTCCTCCAAGACTTCCTTTCTGCGTTTCTTACGAGGTTCTTAAACCTATTCACTGAGGATTTATATGTTTACCAGTCTCCTGATTTTTTAGCCTCATTAAATAACCTGCGACATTCCTTACGTAAATGAGCAATTTGCAGGATCCATCAAGGTGGTTTGGCCTTGCCCCTACAAATTACTGTCCTGCAGGGCATGTTAGTGGCGTAGCAGATTGATTCACTAAGAATCTCCACAGCAGAAATATTCCCGATATCATTCATCGGTGGAATCGAGGATAGGGAGTTCTTCTGTATCTCCCAGTCGGTCCTCTTCCTGTTTACTATAGGATTCGGTCTCTCAACACCTAGCCCTATACTGAAGTTAATATAGCGATGGTCAGAGAAGGAGCAGTCGTCTGCAACTCGTTGCTAATTAGATTGGTGTGACCTGTCCTAACCAGTGTGATGTCTAAGACCTCCTCACGGTTGGCCACAACAAATGTGGGCTCTAAACCCCTATTAACTATTTCAAGATTATTATTCAATATAAAATCAAAAAGACACCCCGTTCGTTGGTGTTGCTACTACCCCATGCGGTATGGTGCGAATTAGCGTCGGCACATATAATCAACGGCGTCCTAATGCTCGACGCCCTGGTCACAATTCCACGCACCTTGACATTGGGCAGGCCGCCTATGTGGTCTTGGGCCATATAGCTCGAGACCAAACATACTGTTCCATACGGGGTCTACAAGGCTGCAGAAACGGTGTCCTCATCACTGTATTCAGATAAAATGAAGATACTCAAAAAGAGTTTTTAGCCAAAATGCAAAATCTGATATTGCCTATATTTTTGGCACATATAAGCTTGTAGCCCTTGGTTTTGAGTCCTTGAAAACGACCTTGGTGGACCCAGGGTTCTTGGACCATCTCTCAGCCAGCCGGAGGAGCAAAGCAGCGGATGCTATTTTAAAGTGGTGAAGGTTTATCTGTGTCACCTTCACCATCAGCTGCAACAACGATTGTGTTGACGTCCTCTTGGCTGGACTCCAATAGGGCGTCATCGTCCTCATCCGCAACTTCCAACAGTTCGAGGAAATCACCCACCAAGTCAGATATTGAATAGGTATCCCCTGAGTCGGATAGAGCTGCGTCCGTCGTGCCCGCTTCATCCTCCCCTTGGTCGCGATTCTTTCTGACATCGTACAGAGGGTTAGAATAGCCTGTTTTCTTGGATTAATTAAAAAAAAAATTTTAAGTATTGTCAAAATTTTTTGTACCCGGTTAGAGTATATAAAACTCTACATCACTTGTCGTTAAAATAAATGTCAAAAGTGCTCTGGTGTTTTTGTAGTGAAACTTCAAAGTCAAACTTTATAGAAATTTTTGTGCAAAAAAGGCTGAAAAAAGGTGAAAACTTTCCCGTTGAAAATTTTATTTATTTTAAAAAGTATTGCAAAAGTTAACAATTTTTCAATGGAACCATCAAGTTCAGGTTATTTTGCAAATACTTCGTTAACATTTGTGTGTCAAATTGTGTGTGGAAGTGTTTTAGATTTAGTTATTTATATTGGAAATGCCAAAAAAATTAGCATTTTTATAGTTTAAATGGATAAATAGTTATTATTCGTCCATATTCGTGCCATAATTTTTAGTTTATATTAAAGAAGACATAAATCTCTATTATATTGCAAAATTTTACGCTGCCTTTTTGTGCTTTTTAGAAGCTATGCATTGTTTAATGCAAGTGTTGCAGCAGTCAAATTAGTTAAAAATCACATTGATCTCGCGACTGCTGCTGTTGTTGTGTATTGTGTTTTGTTGTTTTTCATGTTACTTTTTCCATTTATTTGTGCTCTTTTCAGTATATTAATGATGTTATTTTTGTTTCTTTTAATAATATTCTTTGTTTGAATAATATTTTGTTTTTGTTTATTTTAATAATATTCTTTGTTTTGACAAACAGTGATCGTGTTGTACAGTTTTAAGTAATCGGGTAAAAGGGATTTTTGAAAGGTTTTTTTTTGTATTAGAATTATTTTTTGTTTTTTATAGAAACAAGTTCGAACGTTGTTTTTTATACTCGTCGAAGCTTATTTGATATTATGATGAATTCAAGCGCTCAAACAATGAATGACAAGATGAAATTTTTAGCTGAAGAAATCAAAAAACGCACCAACTGCTCTGAGGATAATATGTGTGATTTTAATAAAAGAATGGATGTTTTCTTTTATGAATTTAAATCTAGGTGGACTAGAGCGCATAGAATGAAAATGAGGTTTATTGCTCAAAATAAAATCTGGTTGGAATCCTCTATTGGTTTTACTCTTGCCCCGACTGCAAAACGTGGTCGAAAAGAAATTAGTTTTACCGAGTCCAGTGGTTGGAGTAAATATAAAAAAACAACGATTTTAAGAGACACCATATCATTGCCAGAGTTACTTTATGCTTCCAGGTTAAATTACAAAGCGCAGGTTATGTCGAGGAATCAAAAGTGTTGCGAGCCATATATGAAAAGTGTTGCAAGGGCATAAATTAAAAAAAAAAGTTGAAACAACCACTTCCCACCTTGAAAATATCGAATACAAAAGCTTTGGCTGTTTTTGTGAAGCTAAACTGACACGAAATCAATACAATGTTGTTAGACAAGCTGCTCCTCAAATATTTCCCTCCTACAACAATATTCAAACTGAAAAACAAAAAACTTACCCAGAATCGACCAGCTTTAAAATAAGCGAGACCTCCGTTGAAGTAACTTTACAAGGTCTTCTTAATCACACAGCGGAGCGACTAATAGAACTTCAAGAAACTGTTATTGACTCATTAGGCATTAAGAACTCGAATGTAGTATTATATTTAAAATGGGGCTTTGATGGAAGCTCTGGCCATAGCTCATACAAACAAGCCTTTCATGGATCTGATGCTAGTGATTCATCAGTTTTTTTAACCACAATTTACCACTTAGGCTTATGTTTGAGGAGAAGGTAATTTGGCAAAATCCGCGGTCGTCTTCAACTAGATTTTGCAGACCCTTGAAAATTGAATTTACCAAAGAAACCGCATATGTGTCAATTAGTGAACAAAAAAGAGTTGAAGAGGAAATACAGAATTTAACCTGTTCAACTGTCACGATTGGTGAGAAAGTTGTACATGCTTTCCACAAATTAACTTTGGCAATGGTAGATGGAAAAGTTTGCAATGCCTTAACAGAAACCACATCAACACAAAAGTGTTACTTATGTGGCGCTGCAAGATTTTAATAATATAGAAGCCATGATCCAAAGACCTGTGCATGTAGACAATTTAAGATTTGGCCTTTCCATTCTTCATGGCTGGATTAGATTTTTCGAATGTCTTTTGCACGTGGCATATAAAATACCTTTACAAAAGTGGCAGGCTAGGACTGATTCTGAAAAAAGGACAGTAGCTGAAACAAAAAAAGAAATTCAGAAAAAATTTAAAGAGAATATGGGATTAATAGTTGATCAACCCAAACCTGGTTTTGGAAACACGAATGATGGGAATACGGCAAGACGTTTTTTTCAAAACGCTGAAAAATCTGCCGAAATAACAAAAATAGGTGTTAATTTAATAAAAAAATGCACGTGTTGCTTATTGCTGTATCCAGTGGCCATGAAATTAATAATGAAAAATTTAAAATATATGCACACAATACAGGACGACTTTTTGTTGAAACGTATCCTTGGTACAATATGCCTCCCACTTTGCACAAGTATTTTATTCACGGACCCCAAAATTGTGTCAAATGCCATTTTACCTATTGGGCAGTTATCAGAAGAAGCGCAAGAAGCTCGAAATAAAGATTTTAAAAAATATAGGGAGTTTAATTCACGAAAGTGCAGTCGCGAAAAATCAAACCAAGACATTTTTAATATGTTTTTGATAACCTCTGACCCAATTATTTCAAGCATGCAAAAATTGCCTACAAAGAAGGTTCAAAGCTTGCCAGAGGAGGCAATTGATTTAATTGTACCTGCAGCTCCGAACAAGAACAGTGATGTTGAACTTGCTGATGCTGCTAATGATGATGCTGCTAATGATGATGATGATAATGATGATGATGATAACGATGATGATGATAACGATGATGATGATAACGATGATGATAACGATGATTATAATGATGATGATGATGTTGATGATTAACTTTAAGATGTATAAAATGTAATGTTTAAGTTCTAATATGTACTCCTTGCACTATATACCTACACTGATATTTGGCATTATTTAATAAAATTATACTCAAATATACTTAGAAAACATTTTTTTTACTTATTTTAATGGTATTAACTGAAAAATAAAGAAAAATTATCCGAACATAGCTTCCCTGATTTGATCCAAGAAAACATGCTATTCTAACCCACTGTGCATCGTTCCGTTAGAGACGCAACAAGATCGTACTGAAACAGTAGAAGATCTTGTTGTTTCTCTCCCGTATTGGTGTCAGTGATTCTTTATTCAGAACTAGAACCAACCTCCTCCTAGACCCTTTGGGTGCATCCACCTTAGCTACCTTCCAGTCACGGGTAGGTAGATCCGGCTTGCAATCCTGACTGAGACATTGACTACTTTTCAGTAGAAGTAACTTTTTATACCCTTCACAAAAATGTGAAAGGGTATATTTAGGTTTGTCATTCCGTGTGTAATTTGTTCGATATCAATATGCGACCCCATAAAGTATATATATTCTGGATCCTTATGAATAGCGATGACGATTGAGCGATGTCCGTCTGTCTGTACGTGAAATCGGTTTTCCCAAGCCACCAGAAGTGCTAGAGACTTCATTCTTGGACTGATCAATTGGAAGTGAGCTAACTTAGAGTGGTATTGAAATCGGAAGGACGGTTCCAGAGCTGGAAAGCTTACACCTATTTCTCGGCCCAAAATTAACACCAAAACCCGATTATTTTTTTGCGTATTTGAAAATTTAACCTATTTCATGCTTTGGGACTCTTCAATTGTCCATTTAAAACTAAAAAAAAATTTTCAGGGATGGGAAATTAAATTTTTTTTTGCACATTCGGTATGTTGTGGTACATATAATAACTAAAATGTTTAAAAATTTTAAGTTTAAATTTTAAAAAAATTTAATTCGATTTCAGGGATCGGAAATCGAATTAAAATGTTTAAAAATTTTAAGTTTTTCTTAAATAAACCCCTTTATACATCAGGAAGATTTGTATAGATTGAAAAAAAATTTTGAAAATTAAAAATTATTATCCAGGGTTAGGAAATTTTAATATTTTTTGTACATTAAAATAACTAAAAATCAACTAACGTCGTTTTTCCTGGTTAAAATTATTTTTTGTCCTGGCAAAACAGAATTGGTATCAAAAATTTAAAAAAACAAATTTCGATTCCAGGGTTCGAAAACTGATATATATTGTAGTACATGAAAGTGACAGAAATGGTTAAAAATTTGTAGTTTTTCTTAAATAAAACCACTTTATACATCATGAAGACTTGCATTGGTAAAAAATAATTTTAAAAAGTTTTAATTTTCGCCTCCAGGGATGGGAAATTGAAATATTTTTTGGGCACATTCGGTATTTTGTGGTACATATAATAACTAAAATGTATAAATATTTTAAGTTTTTCTTAAATAAAACCATTTTTGGTATCATGAAGATTTGCATCGATGAAAAATAAATTAAAAAAAAATAAAGTTCCCATCCAGGGTTCCGAAATTTAAAATTTCTTTATACAATACATAACCAAAAATCAATTAACGTCGTTTTTTCCAAGTTAAAATTATTTTTTATTTCGGCAAAACAAAATTGGTATTAAAAATTAAAAAAATAAAAATTTAGATTCCAGGGTTGGATACTGCAATATTTTGTATAACATGAACGTTACCATAATGGCTAAAAACTTATACTTTTGCTTAAATAAAACCGCTTTACAATATATGAAGACTTGTATTTTTTAAAAATTAAAATTTCGTTTCCATTGTTGGGAAATTTTGAATATATTTTTTTTAAGTAACCAAAAATGCAACTGAAGTTTTTATTTTTTGCTAACTGAAACTATTTTATAAGTTAGAAAGAAGACGTACGTTAGTGAAGGGTATATAAGATTTGGCACAGCCGAATATAGCACTCTTACTTGTTTAACGTTGCGATGTCGTAGCAGGTAGTCAATTACTTTGAAGTTAACTTAAACTTTTTTAATCAACTCAAAATTTCTTAGATTTATGTCAACTAAAAACTCAATTTTGGAAGCTGACAGTTGTCAACTCATTTTTGGCAATAAAATAATTAATTAATTTGTTAAGGGGCCCACAGACACATACTGCCGATGAACACTTCTTAAATGTATAAATATATGGTTGTACGAGCCACTCATTAATCTCTACTTTGGAATTCTATAAAAGAGTCGACAATACTAGCTGATCAGATATATAATTTCGGAGTTAAAAAATTCACTTGTTTCGAATTTTTTGTTCATTATCAGCCGGTTTTGACCCGGTTGGGAGTCATCGACGTGATTTAAAATTTAGAGCTAGGTAGTTTGCGGAATCGATCGGTGAAACATTTCGAAAGTTATTTTAAAAAGCCATTGTAAAATGCTATTTTCTTTAGTATTATATTTTATAACGCTAGCAGTTTTGGGTTTAATTCGGTTCCGCCGTTCAAAACTCTTAAGCGGGTTACATACCCATACAGTTATTCTGCAAAATTTAGCCTAAAGATATAAATGATGTTTAAATAAATATGACTACGTTTATATAAAAAATTTATTAGTTGAGCATTTTATAGACTTACTGCCTGTTCGCCGATGTCGAAAGCTTTCGTTCGTTCGAATAAATAACAAACAAAAAAATTTTAAAATTTTTGTTTGCTTTAAATGTTATTTAGTCGATCGAATGATTGCTTTCGAAATCGGCGAACAGGCAATAAATTACTAAGGTGGTAGATTTGAATTTAAATAATTTTCACCTTATTAACTACTTTACTATGAATTCTCTTTTGCATCAGCTCAAATAACATAACAAACATAACTACTAGACAATTTTTATTTCTATTTACATATGTATTTATATGGACATATGTATGCATATTACAAGCCATAAACTTGAATATGAAATAAAAGATTTTATCACTAACAAGGCGAATTAATACAGGTGACCTTATCGGGATTTGCATTATTCCAAAAACCTATCCTTTAAAAACTATTGTCAAAAAAATTGTAAATGCGATGTCCATAATAAATAATACTGTTTGAAAATTAAAAAATATTTGATGTTTATTTAAAAATTATATATTGCACAACCAAACTTAAAAGTTTGCAACATAAAATTAAAAAAAATATTTACATATGTACGAAATTTTGAAGGATTGGTTTTTAACGACTCAAGGCGAATCAGACAGCTGGTAATCATCTGCGCTAATAAGGTTATCTGTATTAATTCGCCTTGATCACTACTACGTCCTCTAACGATTATATCACTTCTACAACATTTTAAAGATCATTGCTTCCCAACAAAAATATTTAATAGGAAATACAAAAAAGTAAAAAAACAAGTAAATGTTAACTACATATATTTGAATAGCCTACTCCATATATGAACATATATTCATACTAAACCCCAATGAATCACAACAAAAATGGCTTACAAGCTTTCTCAGTAAAAACAAATGGAGTGTGTATATTACTCTCATTACATTGCAAATAATAAGAAAAATATTTGTTTTACCATAAAAATGTTGTAGAAGAGAACAAAACTTCACCAAAACAAGAACCAGAATAAAATGAAGTAAGATGTCAAAAGTGAAATAGAACATTATCAGTGGGAATAAAATGAAATAACAACAAAAATTATTATGAATATGATCTACTGCACTCGATGCTTTTGCTATCATTTGTCGTTTTTTTAATTCATTATCGGGTTTTGTGATGATATTCTCTTTGTTTTTGCTAACAGAAACACTAACATAACTGTAGAGAAAAATGGTTTGAGTCATGTTTAATTTGTTTTAGTCTGAATTACGTTTTGTTATTTATTTGCAGTAAATTTACTGTGATTGGGAGTAGATAAAGTAGAACACATAATTTTCAAAACATTTTGCGCACCTCTTGTATTTTTGTTACTTTCAATAGAATTCATATATTATTTTTAGAAACAGTATAAAGCATCAGGATCCAAGGAGCAATCACTAAAACAGTACTTTAAAGAGTTTAAAAAAGTTTTAGAAAACGCTGATATAGTCTTAGAAGTCGTCGATGCTCGCGATCCTTTAGGTACACGCTGTGTGGAAGTTGAACGAGCAATTCGGTCATCTCCTGGAAACAAACGGCTAGTTTTAGTATTAAATAAAGCTGATTTGATTCCTAAAGTAAACTTAATCGCTTGGCTGAAATATTTTAGACAGTATGGTCCAGCTGCCGCATTTAAAGCTTCCACTCAAGATCAAAACACCAAACTTGGCAGACGCAAGTTCAACCAAATGAATTCGGAAAAAGCAATGCAGGGATCAATGTGCGTCGGAGCAGAGTTGCTAATGTCTATGTTAGGAAACTATTGCCGTAATAAAGGCATCAAGACATCAATACGTGTGGGTGTAGTTGGTATACCAAATGTTGGAAAGAGTTCAATCATTAATTCTCTCACACGAGGAAAGAGCTGTTCAGTTGGCTGCACTCCTGGAGTTACAAAGTAAGTACAAATTTACGGAAATTACATTTTTAGAAAATAAAAATAGCCCAATGGCACACAAATAGCTCAGTGTTAATATAAGAGTTCGAAAACTAAGTTCCGTATTAATATAACATTTTCTATTATATTTATTATAAAGTGTTATAGCTTCGTATAATGCAACATTCTTAGACAGTCTTTATAACATATCAATATCAAATTTATGGTATATTTTTTCAAAACGATATGGTCAATAAAAGATCGCAAAGTTTTAAAAACTGTCCTTTAATCAGATAGAAGTTTGAAATTATTTACAGACATTCCCAAAAGCTTTCTCTAGTATAAAATTTGTATTATCCAGTTTCTCTTTGATTGCATTCCGTTTCCTTATAATGCAAATCACTTTTTTATATGAAAAAATCTTTTAAGTGAAAAACCTAACGATGGTCTCAAGTAATATATATATATATATATATATATATATATATATATTTCAATTATATTTTATAAATTTAATTTATAAAATACACTATGCAGATATACCATGTAACTAGACCATATGCACGTGGATAGTGTTATAATATATGTATGTATAGATGTGCAAGTATGCATTAAATGTAATATACCAAAATTTAAAGTTAAATTTAAAAATAACAAAAACGCAAAATATCGGCCAAAAACTTATTAAAAATTAACTAAAAAAAACAAATTTAATAAAGAAAAAATAAACTAAAATTAGAATTAAACAAATAAAATAGTAAAGAAAATAGTATGATATAGGAAATTTTTTATCAGATGTCATCAATTTCATGCTTCTTTAGGCTTTTGGTTGTTGTAGACAAAAAGCTATCATCTTCACAGCAAAAAAATTCTTCCCAAAGGTTCATTTATTTTTGATTTTGGACATTCAACAAGTATATGTGGGATTTTAATTAGGACATTACAAGTTGTACCTGTGGTTCATTCTTTTCGTAATAATGCTTCGTGTAAAAAACGGCCCTTCCAACCCTAAGTCTAGCTAACATTATACGTTGTTCGCTTGTTAGGTTCTCAAAATATTTCGGTCTTGTTTGTCTTGATTTTATTGCTTTTTTACTGCCTGTTCGCCGATGTCGAAAGCTATCGTTCGTTCGAATAAATAACATTCAAAACAAAAATAATTTTCAAAACTTGTTTTTGTTTTGAATGTTATTTATTCGAACGAACGATAGCTTTCGACATCGGCGAACAGGCAGTTACATATTAAAAACACTACGGAAATAGGCAGATTCACCTATATGTCGTATGTTCAAAGCTTCCTTTGCGGCAATTTCTGCTGTCAGATTTACTTAATGTGCCTTAATTTTTTAAGTATGGTGACATATGTGCCATTAAGATTATTTTTTTAAAGCTCTGGTGGCAGTAAGACTATCAGTTATTATTGCACTGAGAAAAGAATAGCCACCATTTCGGCTGTAAAAATGCTCGAATGATCCACTAATCTGGTCTGCTTAATAATATTACAGTTTGTCCAAGTTACTTGTTGAACTACTGCATAAGATGTTGTTCCATCAGTCTAAAGGATCAAATTCGGTTTCACAATAGATATTTTATTACAAAGCATTTTTCGAAATATCTTGGATTTGTTAAATTCTTATTGTCGGTACTGAAACTATCATCTACTGTAATCCATTTATTGACTATATGAAACGAATGATATACATGTATATATTCCTAGTAAGCCAAGTAATCATTCGTTTCATAAGTTATTCTATAAAACCATGTGTTACAATTTATTTGTTTTAACTCCAATTTCTTAATAAATTGATATTCCTCTTAATTTTAAACTTTCTATTTGGGTTGTTGAAGAACACGTGTGTAGGATCGTGGAGTTAAATTCAAAATGTGGTTTTATCATTGTATTTTACATATTAATTGCCGTTACAGTCGACTCCACTTTAGTGGAAATAACTAAAACGCATTTTTTCATTTATCCGATTTTTTTCTCTAAAACGTAGTTCGGATTATTGAAATTTGTTACAGTTAAGCATACTGCTTAAGATAATAGATAATAGAAAAATACAATAAGGTTAGTAAGAGCGAAAAGCAGTGTGACCAGATTTTAAAATAATATAAAGCTAAATCAGGTTTGAAATGGAGCTAAAGAAGGAATTTCAAAGCCAAAAATAAAGAAAAAATTTTCTATAGCTCTGCAATAAAAACGGAAATTAAATTATAGGATATAATAATATTTTTGTTTGCTTACATATACATTTGTAATATTGTTCATTTTTTCGTTTTGAAAAAAAATATTTTGTTTGTATTTGTGAATTGAAAAATTTTATTTCAAATAATTTTTGTTTCTATATGTTAAATTGAAAAAAGAAAAACATTTAATTTTAAATTACATATCCCTGAAGAAGCTAAACAAAAAGTAGCGAAATATTGGACAATAGTTCTCGCCATTAACATTCAAAACCGGAATTTTGAGCCTCCTGACGAAGTCAGGGCAAATATAACTATTTTGACAACACGAGTCCAATACAGCCCGAATTGGTATCTTCTGCCGATTGACGTTCACTTTTAATCGCAATGTAAGTGACAATGCAATAGATTGCCGAATTGCCAAAGTTGGTGCATTTTCGTGCTTTTTCGGTTCCCGTTTAGACACGCCTTTCCTATGTTCGTGGAGTAGAGAATGATGTTGCTTACAAAATCTGCAACTCAAATTACTCACGCATTCTCTACCCACGTGCGTGGTCGACAAACAACGGAAACACAGTCTATGCACTGCCACCATACGGAGCTTTCTTTCCAGACTCATGTCGCGAAACTTGTAGCAAAACCTCAACGGGTGATTTTTGCCGCAAATTGAACATTTAGTCCTCTTTGCTATGGCCGGACTTGAGGTCCTCACCGCGTTGGCTTTCACGTCATGAGCCCGAATTACCTCACTCAATTTGGGCACCTTCACTTGCTGACCGGTTGGGTTATCAGCAGGTGTGATTTCCGGTACGTCGGCGGTCAAATCTACTCTCGTTGGTAATGCCGGAACAGCCGAAACAACACCTGGCGAAGCAACAGGTACTTCCAAAATTGTTGTCGTATTAGTTTCCATCGCTTCGTCGTAGTCTAGCAAACCGTCTTCGAACGAATCGGAAAAGTTGTTATTGATTGGAGCGCTCATGATTTCTAGGAAAAAAGTTGGTTGATAAAGGTAAATTGCTAAGAAAAGGAGATCGTAAATTAAGATTTATACAAAACAACAAGCTTGGTTATTGGACGCGTGATTGTTCCACTTTGAGTTTTGACATCCACGACGCGAACGTGGCCGTCAGTACCTATATGAGTACCAGTGACTATACCCAACCTCCACGAAGTAGCAGGCAATTGTTCATTCTTTACTACCACCAAATTATTAATTCAACATCTCTTTGGGGATGTTTCCATTTATACCTTTTATGGAGTTCTACCAAATATTCTTCTTTCCATCTTTTACAGAATTGGTGAATCAGTGCTTTCACCTTCCAATAACGATTAACAATACTGATGGAAGTATCGTAAATAGTTGGCTCTGGCGGAGCCAGAATAGCCGAACCGATCAAACAGTGTCCTGCTGTTAAGGCCAATGTTTCACCAGGGTTATCGGGCATAGGACATAAAGGTCGCGAATTCAAGCACGCCTCTATTCTAGCCAATACTGTAGATAGCTCCTCAAACGTATATTTACAATTTTGAACCTCCTTTCTAAAATGAAGTTTAAAACTTTTAACTCCAGCTTCCCAAAGGCCACCATATGAGGGTCACCCGCTGGATTAAAACTCCAATTCAAACCTTTATAACCATTTTAGAACACACTCTAGCTTGGCATTCTTTCAAAAATGTTTGAAATTCTCTGCTTCCAGATGTATTGCTTTTGTAGAAAAGCACACGAATATGCACACGTGCCCTTTTGTGGTTCTAGAAGATTTATTATTATAATTCTTTATATCGAAAGTTCCTGCGAAATCAACTCCTGTATTAGGAAACGGTCTATCAATACTGGTACGTTCAGAAAGAAACGCAGCCATTATTTGACTACAAGTACGTTGTCGATCAATTATACAACGTTTGCAGTTATGTATCACCGTTCGAATCATGACTCGTAATCGTGGAACCCAATATTCGCATCGATAGATCTTTAGCATCAGTTGATTACTACCGTGAATAGTAATCAAATGTATGAATTCTGCCGTAAGCTTTGCAAAACGACAGCCATACGGTAATATAATGGAATGCTGTTCGTAATATGACAATGAAGAAGATTTCACCAATCTACCATTCAATCTCATTATATTCAGTTCATCTAAAAACGGATTTAAGGGTATTAAAGAGCTTTTTACTGGCAAAGGCTCTTTATTTAAGAGACTTTTATACTCTTCTGGGTAAAAGGCTTTCTGAGCAACAATAGCCAAACGTAATTTGACTTTATTAATTTCATCGCTCGAAATAAGTTCTGATTCATAATTGAACTTTCCTTTATATGACTGATTCGTAGAGTGGAAGAAACGAAATACATATGATATCACTCGTAACGCTCTATCAAGTGAAGAAAATCTGTCCAAATGTCTTCAAATTTCGAAAAAAATTAAGAGTGAACTTTTATTTTGCGACTCTCGATATCTGTATCCAAATGCTCAAAATTATTCTGATGCCAATGAGTTTCGGGTTTAGACAGCCATGAAGGCCCGTGCCACCAGAGTTTAAATCGGCAGGATTGTCTTCAGATCGAACATGAAACCAATTATGATTACCTGTATTCTCCTGAATACGACAAACTCTATTCGCTACAAAGGTAGTCCCCGCCGAAGGCGTTTTACGCGACCATGCCAACACGATAGTTGAATCTGTCCAACAACAGACTTTTGAAATTGGCACTTCTATTTCTCTCAGAATATCTTTCAGCAATTCTGATGCTAAAACTGCTCCGCATAACTCAAGGCGGGGTAGAGAAATTGACTTAATTGGCGCTACCTTTGTTTTTGAAGACAATAAATGGCAATATATTTCTCCCTGTTGGGTTACAGTTCGAATATATATTACCCCCGCGTATGCCTTTTCCGAGGCATCTGAAAAGACATGAATTTCAGTCTTCGCGTCTTTATAATAATTTACCCATCTTGGCACCTGAATAATTTTTATTTTATTAAAAGATTGAACGAATAGCAACCACTTCTTTTCTGTTGAGGACGGAAGAGAATCATCCCAGTCAATATTATCAAGCCATATGCATTGCATTATAATTTTTGCTCTGATAATTACAGGACTTAGCCAACCAACCGGATCAAAAAATCTAGCTATACTAGATAATACCTCTCTTTTCGTATATTTCGTTTTGGCTTCTAAAGGAAAAACTTTGAAAAAGAAGGAATCAAGCTGAGCATTCCAAAAAATTTCCAATGTTTTGGAACAGCTAGATTCCTCAAAGGCCAAAACTTTGGAATCGACTAAATGATCTACAGGTAATCCTTTCAAAATAGAAATTTCATTAGGTGTCCATTTCCTCAATTCGAAGCCAGCCGTCAACAAGGCAGCAATTAATTCATCCCTAGCCATCACCGCAACCGATTCCTCAATATCCTTGCAGCCATAGGAAATTCCTCCTCGCAGTCATCCGCTAATTGCAATAAGGTCCTGATTGCTAAATATGGCGCACAATTTAACCCAAAGGTTACTGTCTGCAGCTCGTAATCCACAATACTGCCATCCGATGACCGATAAATTATTCGTTGAAAGGGAGTGTGGGCCGAATTGACACGAATTTGCCTATACATTTTGGTAATTTCACAATTAAAGACAAACCTAAACAACCTCCAACGTAAAATTAAATTTACTAAATCGACCATCATTTAGGGTATTACCATTTGAAGTTTTATTAGATGCATTAAAAACAACTCGAAGTTTAGTTGTTTTTCTCTCTGGTTTGATCACTGGGTGATGTGGCAAATAGCATGATTTTGTGACGGCTTGGTTGTAGGATTTTACTACTCGCATATGATCTAAATGCGAATAGTCCATTAACACATTGTCATACATGCTTTTAATCTCTGGTTTTTTAGAGAGGGACGATTCTACTCGCATTAATTGTTTAAACGCACTAGATCTCGATATTCCCAAAGAAATCTCAAGAGGAAACTCTGGTTTAAAGGGTAACGACACAGTATATCTACCAGTAGAATCCCGACTAGTGGTTTTCTTATAAATTTCCTCGCAAAATTTATCAGAAGGTGACAAAATTTTTCTCTGGAGTTTCTTCCAATTCCCAAAATCTCAAAAGATTTTGATTTAAATTATCCTCTTCAGAAAAGGTTACAGCAGTGGAAAAAACAACAGAATCATTCGTTGAAGATTCAAGCGGACCTGTTAAAATCCATCCAAATACAGTCTTCTGGGCCATTAACGATCCACAAATATTTCGACGAACTTCACCAACAGTAACAGATCTATTGATCTACTTTTATGGAAATTACGATGTGCCAATTGCAAATTCGGTAATTCCTTTCTAATATCCGAAGGACACAAAAGATGGCAGATTACCTGATATGCCAGGTAAAACAAAAGCACACGTCTCCAATTTAAGTCCTTGATCTAATGGCGAACCCACTATAATAGTACACATTTTCTTACTAATTGTGGAAGATTCTCTGTTAACACCCGAAATCTTTACATTCGTAGAATGTGACGGAAGTCGGAATTGATTTCGCAAATGTTCAGATATGAATGAAGCTTCAGACGCTAGATCTATTAAGGCCCTTGCTGGATACGTTGTATCATGGCAAATAATGGAGACCATCGCAGTTCCTAGCAATACAGACGAATTCTGTGAAAGGTGAAAAACTTGACGATTCGAATTAGAGCGAGCAGCAGGTGGTGTCGAAGGCATCTCTGAACCTAAATCAGAGGGTTTGAAAACAGGGTTTGTTTTTGAATTATTCGATAAATGTACTTCAGCAGAATTATTGATAGAAGATTCCCTATGAAGCATAGTGTGATGTTTCTGATTGCATTTAAAACAAAGATGTTCACTTTTACAATCTTTGACTTCATGAGATTTCGAAAGACAGTTGACACAACAATGAAACTTCTTCATGTTGGAAAATCTCTCAGAAACAGACATATTTTTAAAACGACGGCAAAATCTTAACAAATGATTTTGCTTAGGACATAAAACATACGAGGCCGAAGAGCCTTTTGTCGAATCATGAGCTTTGATTTTCCTATCATTTATTTTCTTCTCATTTTCTGAACTGGTAAGATCGCGTATACAATCTAACGTTTGAATTCGTGCAGATAAAAAGAGGTTCAAATCTTGCCAAAGGGACAAGGCACCTTTGTCCTTTATTGTATGCTCCCATAGAGCGATTGTATTCGAAGACAATCGCTGAATACAAATAAATACAATAATAGGATCCCAATTTGTGGTACCAATTTCATAAATTGACATGGCAGTCAAAAATCCATTAATACCACGTTGCAGATTCTTTAAAGCGGAGCTAGATTCTTTTGATACGGATTCTAAATTAAAAAGTGATTTCAATTGATTGTTGACCAACAATCGAGGATTTTCATATGTCGTTTTTAGACTATTCCACGCGATATCAAATCCTCCATTCGTTAACGGACACTTTGATACGATCTCTTTAGCCTCTTTGCTCGTTTTCTTTAATAAGTAACATAATGTTTAAATGTTACTGAGGCGACTATTATTTATATACAAAGCCGTAAAAAGATCTCTCAATGTTGGCCATGAAAGATAATCCCCTTAAAAAATATCAGTATCACATGGTGGTAATGGCAAATTATGAAACACATTATCACATTTTCCTTTGATGCGAAGATATAAATGCATACATACGTATGTATATTGAAATCAAATATTTTATTATATTCTGTTATATATGTATATATGTATACGATATAAATTTTATTTAATTTCTTTTTGCGTGGTTATTCGCGTAAACAAACTCACTCACTTTAATTTTTTCTTTTATCTGTACAATGCACAAACTCAATATATATTGTGTAAATTCGTAAATTAATTATCAACAATTAATTTTACCGGCACTGTTCTATTAATTTAACCAAAGCTGTGTCATATACAAGTGCAAAATTTTTTCAAGTATGTACATATGTATGTATTTGTATTTGTATATGCGACTGTGTTTTGTTGTTTTATGTCACTTCACTAAATAAACCACCTCTTAATAGCAACTTACTAACCTGTTTTCCTTGTGTAGTTTTATTTACCAAAATGAAAATTTAATTAAAGCTTCCTCGTGAAGGATGTTGTGTTGAATTTTAATTCCTTATAGAATCCGGTGCGGAGGACCAATGTTTCGGCGTAT
>OY776277.1:66844560-66849060 GCA_963675445.1 Linnaemya vulpina | reverse complement strand
AATATGAAATTAAAAAGTATTAAGCGAGTGCCGAGATCGTGTGTACACAAATCGAGAGATACAAAAAGAATGAGAAGAGAATATAAAGTAAATGTAATAAGTAAAAGCGGTTTTCTATAAGAGTTACAAAAGAAGTAACGATTATCTAAAAGAAGTTAACGAAACAAATAAATGGTGACAGGTTGCCACAGTACTCCCCTCCTAGAGGAAAGCTACCGGAACCTCACTGGGAGATTAACACGTCGACCACACTTGGTAGATTTCATCGGTAGTTCTGGAGTATTTTGTTGAGCTGAAAGCGATTCATTTGTTTCATCAGAGTTAACATTTTCGGTAGGTTCAGGTTGTTGACAATCAATTTCATCTCCATTGGAATCTGGTTGGAAAACTTGTGGTTCCTCTAGAGGTTGATTTTGTCTTTCAAAAATATTTGTGTCCTCGTACTCAATAAAGGCAGGCTTAAGTCTGTCGATGTTGATGTTGCTATAACGGCCTCCTATATCGATGGTAAAATACTTCGGAGTTTTACGAACAATGCGATATGGACCATCGTACGGGTGTGATAATGACGGACGTATTGAATTATTTCGTACGAAGACATGGGATGTCGAATTCAGTGAAGGACTTAAGAACGTTCTTGGTGTTGTATGATGCGACGTATCGGTTGGACGAAGCTTTCGCATTGCTGTACGGAAATGTTCAACGACTTCGCTGGTTGCTACAGTTGGATTGGTGTTGACGAAAAACTCACCAGGAATTCTTAAATTTTTCCCATATCTAAGTTCGGCAGGCGATGCCGAATAAAATCCTAAAGGTTGAAGAACACCATTTACACACTGATGAAGAGCAGCACCGACTGCACTGTCAGAAGCATCGACGTAAAGCGCTAAGTCTGCGTTTTTTGCTGGATGTGCCAATAGCGTTACGTTGCTTAACTCGTCCTTACACTTGATGAAGGCATCTTCTGCTTCAGGTGTCCACTCTAACACTGTGCAATCATTCTTAATGTTACCTTTTATAAGTGCTTCAAGTTTCAACTGGTCTGAAGCAGCATTTGGCAAAAAACGTTTGTAAAAATTAAGTGTAGCAATAAATCTTTTTAATTCTTTGGCAAGAGCTGGTTTTGGGAAGTCACGAATTGCTGCAACTCGATCGGGAAGTGGTTGTATACCGTTTTCGGTGACGTAATGGCCTAGAAATTGGATTTCGGACTTACCAAATTCGCATTTGTCGACATTAATAGATAGGTTGTTTGCTCGCAATCTGTTGAAAACTTCACAAAGATCCTTACGGTGTTGTTCCATTGATGTTGAAGCGACAAAAATGTCGTCGATATAGGCAAAGGCGAAATCCAAGCCGCGCAGCACCTCGTTGATGAGCCTTTGGAAGGTCTGCGCAGCGTTGCAGAGTCCAAAGGTCATAAATTTGAACTCGTAGAGTCCAAAAGGTGTTATTATAGCTGTTTTCGCGACATCCTCGGGGCGGACGGGAACCTGATGAAAGGCCTTCTGAAGGTCGATTTTTGAGAATATTTTCTTACCGTTAAGATTGCTGGTGAAATCTGACAAGTACGGGAGCGGGTATCGATCACGAACAGTTTGTGCGTTTAAAGCACGATAATCACCACACGGCCTCCAAGAACCATTAGATTTTTGCACCATGTGTAGTGGGCTGGACCAGTTACTGCTAGAAGCTTGGCATATACCAGCTTTTAACAAGATGTCGAATTCAGCTCGTACTGCGGCTAGTTTTTCAGGCGATAAGCGTCGTGCTCGTGAGTATACTGGTTGGCCAAATGTTTCGATATGGTGAAAATTGTTGACTTCGTAGTCGTGCCATACGGTTTTATTTGCGTGACGTCAGGAAAATCATGTAAAATATCTTGAAACGGATCAGATGCGTTAACTACTGCAGCCTGCAATTGAGAAATTGGTATCGAAGTTTGACAGTTGTCAATGAGACGATTGCGGCGTAAATCAATCATTAAGTCATAGAATCTCAAAAAATCTGCGTGACATCAGCTATCAAAAATGACCACTCGAATGTGCGTCTTAGTCCTAAATTTAAAACTATGCGCTTCTGACCAAACACCTTAATTGGCAAACCGTTTGCAGCATACAGTTTGGTGGCGGCAGGTTTAACATCGACAGAACTTGATGTTAACGGAAGGACGGACACATCTGTACCTGTATCAACTAAAAAAACTTGTTTGGTTACTGGATCTCTGATTTGGAGACGGAATAATTTGCTATTCGTGGAAGGGTTTCCGCTATCCTCTACCACGAGCGCTTGGCTTCAATCAGATCTTTGAGCTGGAGTGGATGTTACAGTGCTGACCGAACTACGTTTAAGACGGCACGGGCTTCTACACTTTTGGGCATTTCTGCCATATCTTTTATGTAACCAACACTCGTTAGGGTTCGTTGAAGAGTTGGCGTTACTGGCTGAATTGTTTGGTGGTACATGGCGGGGTTGAAAACTTGCTGGGTTACGAGACTGATGACGACTGCGGGAACGTGAGCGAATAGTAAAGTTCTCAAACTGCTTTGTGAGGTTATGAACGGCCTGACGTAATTCATCGATTTCGCTTGAACCTTGTCTAGCAATTGCTCTAATGCTTCTAGCTGACATAGCATCTACAATCGAATCAGCAATTCGAGTAAATTCAGGGGCTGTTCCACTTGACGCGGCGACAACAGGTTGAACAATTTCAGGAAGTCGTTTGATCCATAAACTTTTAAGGGCGGTCTCACCAAGAGTAGTTCCTGCTACACGTTTCATTTCGTAGAAGAGTTCTGACGGCTTCTTGTCTCCTAGAGGCAACTCGAACAGTAGGCGGTTGAGTCTTCGCTGCTCACTATCTGCAAAATGATAAATTATTTTGGTCCGTATGTAACTATAGCGTTCATTTTGAGGCATCTCCGCAATCACTTCCGACAATTGTGAAATTACGCTTGGGTCTAAGGCTGCCAACACTGTTGCTGTCATCTGTTTGTCGCTTGATATTCCGGACGCAGTGAACCAAAAGTCCATTGTCGTGAACCATGACTCAATGTTAGAGCTGGCCATCTGCGGTAATGGAAGACGACCGTACACCACGGAAACATTTGCAGCGGCTGGAGATTCTGGACGAGGTTGTTGCGTAACAACCGTTGTTGTCGATGTATTTCCACTGTCGTTTAATTCGGTTATTTTGTTTTTTTTCGAAAAAATTCTAGAAATTTGCGTACCGTTACACCGTTATTAAAGGCACTTTGTTTTTGTATAAAACACACGCGTTGTTAAAATTTTTCTGTACCACTAGATCACGTCGGGGTCACCAATTTAGTAATTTTATTAATTACCAATAAAAGAATCTAGTGGTATTTATTTAATTCACTATGTTTTATTTAATTTAAGGAACTTATTAAAAACTAAAATTAATATGAAATTAAAAAGTATTAAGCGAGTGCCGAGATACTGTAATTTTAAAAGATGCTACTATTCTTGGTTCTGTGTAGGAAAATTTGTACACTGATACACCTAAGTTGGTACCACAATTCAAATTTATGTACGATTGGAGTTCTTCGACAGTAGTATCGGACGCTAGTCGAGACACGAAAATTGTTTTATTTGGCGGTATAACTCTAAGTGTATTGGGACGATTCATAATAGAGTTAACGTTACTTGACGATGCTAAAGTTTGAGCATTACTAGTACACTCATCTGGCAAATTATTTGTTACTGCAGCACTAACAGGAGTCCCTAGGGCTACTGCATTGCTTAAAACGTTATTTGATGAAACATGATTTGCTGGAGAATTCATGTCACTGCTCGCAGAATTAGAACCAGATGCTACAGGTAAATCAAATGGAGAGGCACGGTTTTTGGATGTTTGCGTGGAATTATTTTCCATTGGCACAGAGATTACAGGAGTCCCTAGGGCTACTGCATTGCTTAAAACGTTATTTGATGAAACATGATTTGCTAGAGAAATCATGTCACTGCTCGCAGAATTAGAACCAGATGCTACAGGTAAATCACATGGAGAGGCACGATTCTTGGATGTTTGCGTGGGATTATTTTCCATTGGCACAGAGATTCGATCTTTATTTTTATTAGCTTTCCTAGCAGATTTCCTACGCTTAGGAGAAGGTTGGATGGGTGATTTTAATTTTTCAAGCGGTTTATAATCGTCAAAAAGTTTGCCATATGTAGAAATACGGTCCGAAAGCTTGCTTACTTCATTCTGTATTTCGTTAAAGTAAGTCTTAGTACCTTGAAAAAATCTGTAGAAACTAACATCAATCTTTTTACATCTATTGCAGCACCAACGTATAGAATCATTTTTTGAGATAGCATCAGCTACAATCACTGAAAGTCCACTACATTTAAAGTGACACAAATCGTGGCACAGCCAACAGCATATCATATTTTCATAATCGGTATCAAGAGTACATCCATTATTTAGACAAGACATCATATGGATTTATTTGTAAAATAACAGTAGGGTAAAAGAGC
>OY776277.1:66717060-66839560 GCA_963675445.1 Linnaemya vulpina | reverse complement strand
TTTTTGAAAATCTAGATAGTGATATGTATAATTCTTTATTGAGCGGAAGGACTTTTATATTGTCAGATTTTTTACCCAACTCTTTAAAAAAAGATGTGAGTCATAAGATGAATAATTGTGGAAATAGATTGGTATAAATTTTGGAATTTGAAATTTTAAATTGCATATATTATGAGCAGCTCCTCTAAATTTCCCATTTATGTGGCAGTGATCTCTCATTCTATCATTGCCTAGATATTTATGACAAATGTGAAAATTTATCGCATTTCGAAAATTAAAATTTTCGAAAGGAGATAAATCATCCATTCGGTTCTTGTTTTTCAAATAATCATTGTAAATATTTTCGCAATCGCTAATTATACAATCTACAAACTTTTCGCCTGCATCTTCCCCCGTATATATTTTAAACTTAACTAACTTACCATTATGCTTACATTTAATATAATAACTAAAAGCACAAGGAATGTGCTTTTTGCTGTACCTACTTTTGTCACTTACTCTAATACTAGTATCCTGCAATACGCATTCAAAATCTGCATATACAACAAATGGTACATCCATCTGTCGTTGATGGTCCTTGAAGCATAATGTTGACTTGTCCTCTGATGGAAGCTCAGACACAATTTGTCCACATTCCAATTTGTGTTGCTCCATAGTCCTACCATTGTGGCTATATTGCAGACAGCTGTTGCAAAACATCAGTTTTTTTGCAGTGTTTCGTGGTCTGGAGTTTTAAAAGTCTGTGGAAGAAAAATAGATATAAGTTTCCAATCAATATATTTATATGTGCATTTGTGTATATGTTTATTTCTTAACTTAGTTTGATATTTGCTTAATAAAAATATAGTTATGGTATCCTTCAGCATTTTCTAAAACTAATAAATTTACATGTCTATGTTTTTCTTTCTTGGTGTTGTGGTACGGTCCAACAATTTCATTGCTTTCATTGCTATATCCGAATACATTAACGTTAATATCAGGATTGCGTTCTTCAAATGTCTTAATACTTTTTAATGCTGACGGGAACTTTAAATTTGTAAAATCAATTTCAATCCCGTTTTGCAAATGAATAATATCAGCGCTAATGTCTGCAATATTGTATGAGCTGCACCGTTCTCTGGGTTTAATATTAGATATATCCAGTGCAGATATAATGGCACATTTAAAACAATAAATGTCATTGTTTTCAACATTTATACATGCCATTTTACTTTTTAGTTTCTCTGGCGTACTAATCCAACTTGATCCTCTCACCAAAGCTGACTTATTTACTGAAACTTCGAGACGAACAATTCTAATCAGAGTCGAGCCAGAATCCCGCTCTTGAAACTCGGACATTTTGTTGTGGATTTCTTGCAGTTGTTTCGTTATTATTTCCTCAACATCATCTGCAAAGCACAAAAGATCCTTTTTCGCTCTATGTGAAATAGTACACAATTCCATATCATCACCAACAATTTTAATATACTCCCCAAAGAGAGTAATATTAAACTTAATAATATTATGCACAGCTATACTATTTTGAAGTCTTTCCTTGATGATAGGTCTATTTTCCTTTATAGCATCTTCAAATAACAGACAGTCTTTACTAATTGGAACTCCAAATGTTAAAATATTATTTTTAAAAGCACTATTTATTATATAATATTTGCATTCATTTGGAGCTTGAGAGAGATCATCCGCAGAATTTGAGATATCCATTTCTACTTCATCATTTTGTGTATTTGCCTGATCATGTGGAATAACTTGACTTATATCCATATCTTGAGGAGGATTCTCTACGAGCAAATAGCTTGGGTAATAATTAGGCATATTATTTTGCTGCAACTTTATAGGTACGCTATATTCAATGGGATATGGAATTTATATAGGTGCTGTGAATTGATTGGTAGACACTGGATACGGATACAAAGGATAAGCTGGAACCTGCACTGGATACTGATACTGCACGGGATACTGATATAGAAAATTGTTGTGGACCATTGGGTTATAGGGTTGTATGGAATGATATACACCTTGGGGTTCTACGGACTGCTGCACATTTTGGGGTTGTACGGACTGCTGCACACCTTGGGGTTGAACATGACTTTTGCAATGTTCTAAATAGCACTTTTGGTATCTGTATTGCTTATTACAGATATTACAACGAAAAACTGAAGAACTCATATTTTTTATATTTTTTTATATATATTTATTGAAATGCACTTATATACTGTTTTAAGTATGTAACATTAAAAAATTTATATATTTTAAAACACAAGGAGTTTTGAAGCATTCACGACTTATTGGTTTTAGATACAAAAATGTACTGACTTTAGTCCTAACAAAGTTGATTTATATTAATTCGCGAAAATGTTTAGTATGGTCTAGTACGCTACATTTCAACAAAGTAGTTTTCAGTATTTGTGTAGTTAGTAACTTGTAGCTACAAAAATCGTTGGTTGCAAAATTTTAATAAAGTAGTTTTAGAAGTACAGCTGGTATATGAGATGAAACTTATGCATGCCTCTACAATACAAAATGTTTAAGGGAATGAAACTGCTACGTAGACAATATTTATGTAAACAAACATACGTAGACATGCTTATGCATGTAGAGACGTTCCAAAATTTTGTGGCAAAAGAAACTGCTACGTATATAAACAAAAATTTTGATAAGTGATATCTACAGACTACAGAGACATGCTTGTGCATGTAGATACGTTACAAAGTTTTGAACGGAATGTGATATATACAGAGTACAGGGACATGGTTATGCATGCCTCTACGATACAAAATGTTTACGGGAATGAAACTGCTACGTAGACCATAGTTATGTAAACAAACATTTTGATAAGTGATATAAATAGAGTATATGGACATGCTTATACATGCGTCTACGATACAAAATGTTTACGGAAATGAAACTGCTAAGTAGACAATATTTATGTAAACAAACATTATGATATGTGATATACACAGGATACGGAGGCATGCTTATGCAT
The DNA here is from genome assembly GCA_963675445.1 of Linnaemya vulpina. NCBI lineage: Eukaryota > Metazoa > Arthropoda > Insecta > Diptera > Tachinidae > Linnaemya > Linnaemya vulpina. Next base: position 66,836,577 of record OY776277.1, on the reverse strand, counting down.
GCAGATACATCACAAAATTTTGTAGCAAAAGAAAATGCTATCTGATAAACTACAAAATTTTTGTAGCTTCACAAGTTTTCAAAGCAAAATTATCAAATTTTGAAGTTTAACTTTTATTTGTACAATGAAGCCCTTCTGGTACACACCATTATATCGGAGACTCCAGCGGCACCACCTAAAGGATTATCGCAAGAGAGCAATGCAGAAAGAATTTGATGGATATCTTGAAGGAGATGAGGAGCTTCTCCTAGAGATGTCATCACAACCAACTTCATTTAACGCACTCCAAGAACTAGATGAAGAATATGAAGAGATGCTGACATGTGACGATGACCTATTTTTGAGCATCAATACTCAGCCTGCCGAAGCTGGCAGTGAATCCAATAGAAGTGAGGTAACCAACAAACCACACATAGAAATATTCGAAGTCCAAATGCTCCCAAATATTGATGTCCCAATATTTCTTGCATTGTACGAAGATACCAACGATCAATTGTTGGTAGAGGCAGCTGACGCAGTGAATGCAGCTTTATATTAAAAAATATATGTAAATGTACATATAAATATTATAAAAATAAAAACCATGCACATAAATATGTATGTATATTAAAACAACGGCCTTTTTATTTAAAAAATTGTGTACTTATTTTTGTACAGCAGGAAAGCAAAAGTGAACTGTCGTACAGTCACACGAATCGTCAGACACACACACACAAAGCCTGTCTGACATGCAGACATTCCAACCGCCACTCAGAACACAAGAAACACACACACTTAAACATAGCATAAATATTCATATTCTACAAAATACAGAAATCGCACCACCATCCAGATATATATATATATATATATATATATATATATATTTATATATATATATATATATATATAAAAATTTTTCAATTTTAATTGCCAAATTTATGTTAATTGGTTTTTTTAGTAATTTGATACTTTAAGGTGTGTGTGTTCACATTGTTGTTGGTTTTTTTTATAATGTTGGGGTAGGCGTGGGAATTTGTGTCAGTCCATATGTGACCTTGGGAATACATGTCCGTCGGTATGTGAGCGTGGGAATTTGTATTTGTATGTCCATATGTGATCGTAGGAATTCTGTCTGTCTATGTGTGCTATAGACTAATAGAAAATAGGAAATTTTTAGGAACATTAGAACATTTTTTTAGGAATTACACTATTTCAAAAGTGTTGTAGTCATATATGGATGGCCTTAATGTTTGTGGTTCGTTTCTTCTTGCTGGAGTGAGATTTCTTCTTTTATTTTTTGTTTGTTTTTAATTTTGGTGTTTACTTAACTTGGGGGAATAATTTGATTATTCTGATCTTGAAGACGTTGTGAAAAAAAAATTTACTATTCCATAAATATTGAAATTGATATTTTTTAATTTTATACATGACGATCATCGATGGATTTTATTTGGGGATCTGGATGGTGGTGCGATTTCTGTATTTTGTAGAATATGAATATTTATGCTATGTTTAAGTGTGTGTGTTTTTGTGTTCCGAGTGGCGGTTGGAATGTCTGCCTGTCAAACAGGCTTTGTGTGTGAGTTTCTGACGATTCGCGTGACTGTACGACAGTTCACTTTTGCTTTCCTGCTGTACAAAAATAAGTACAAAATATTTATAAGTACATACATATTTATGGGCATGGTTTTTATTTTTATAATATTTATACATACATTTACATATATTTTTTAATATAAAGCGTCCTTCACTGCGTCAGCTGCCTCTACCAACAATTGATCGTTGGTATCTTCGTACAATGCAAGAAATATTGGGACATCAATATTTGGGAGCATTTGGACTTCGAATATTTCTATGTGTGGTTTGTTGGTTACCTCACTTCTATTGGATTCACTGCCAGCTTCGGCAGGCTGAGTATTGATGCTCAAAAATTGGTCATCGTCACATGTCAGCATCTCTTCATATTCTTCATCTATTTTTTGGAGTGCGTTAGATGAAGTTGGTTGTGATGACATCTCTAGGAGAAGCTCCTCATCTCCTTCAAGATATCCATCAAATTCTTTCTGCATTGCTCTCTTGCGATACTTCTTTAGGTGATGCCGCTGGAGTCTCCGATATAATGGTGTGTACCAGAAGGCTTCATTGTACAAATAAACTTCAAAATTTGATAATTTTGCTTTGAAAACTTGTGAAGCTACAAAAATTTTGTAGTTTATCAGATAGCAGATTCTTTTGCTACAAAATTTTGTGATGTATCTGCATGCATAAGCATACCTCCGTATCCTGTGTATATCACATATCATAATGTTTGTTTACATAAATATTGTCTACTTAGCAGTTTCATTTCCGTAAACATTTTGTATCGTAGAGGTATGTATAAGCATGTCCCTATACTCTATATATATCACTTATCAAAATGTTTGTTTACATAACTATGGTCTACGTAGCAGTTTCATTCCCGTACACATTTTGTATCGTAGAGGCATGCATAACCATGTCCCTGTACTCTGTATATATCACATTCCGTTCAAGACTTCGTAACGTATCTGCATGCACAAGCATGTCTCTGTAGTCTGTAGATATCACTTATCAAAATTTTTGTTTATATACGTAGCAGTTTCTTTTGCCACTAAATTTTGGAACGTCTCTACATGCATAAGCATGTCTACGTATGTTTGTTTACATAAATATTGTCTACGTAGCAGTTTCATTCCCTTAAACATTTTGTATTGTAGAGGCATGCATAAGTTCCATCTCGTATACCCGCTGTACTTCTAAAACTACTTTATTAAAATTTTGCAACAAACGATTTTTGTAGCTACAAGTTACTAACTACACAAATACTGAAAACTACTTTGTTGAAATGTAGCGTACTAGACCATACTAAACATTTTCGCGAATTAATATAAATCAACTTTGTTAGGACTAAAGTCAGTACATTTTTGTATATAAAACCAATAAGTCGTGAATGCTTCAAAACTCCTTGTGTTTTAAAAAATATAAATTTTTTAATGTTACATACTTAAAACAGTATATAAGTGCATTTCAATAAATATATATATAAAAAATATGAGTTCTTCAGTTTTTTGTTGTAATATCTGTAATAAGCAATACAGATACCAAAAGTGCTATTTAGAACATTGCAAAAGTCATGTTCAACCCCAAAGTGTGCAGCAGTCCGTACAACCCCAAAATGTGCAGCAGTCCGTAGAACCCCAAGGTGTATATCATTCCATACAACCCTATAACCCAATGGTCCAAAACAATTTACTATATCAGTATCCCGTGCAGTATCAGTATCCAGTGCAGGTTCCAGCTTATCCTTTGTATCCGTATCCACTGTCTACCAATCAATTCACACCACCTATGGAAATTCCATATCCCATTGAATATAGCGTACCTATAAAGTTGAAGCAAAATAATATGCCTAATTATTACCTAAGCTATTTGCCCGTAGAGAATCCTCCTCAAGACATGGATATAAGTCAAGTTATTCCACATGATCAGGCAAATACACAAAATGATGAAGTAGAAATGGATATCTCAAATTCTGCGGATGATCTCTCTCAAGCTCCAAATGAATGCAAATATTATATAATAAATAGTGCTTTTAAAAATAATATTATAACATTTGGAGTTCCAATAAGTAAAGACTGTCTGTTATTTGAAGATGCTATAAAGGAAAATAGACCTATCATCAAGGAAAGACTTCAAAATAGTATAGCTGTGCATAATATTATTAAGTTTAATATTACTCTCTTTGGGGAGTATATTAAAATTGTTGGTGATGATATGGAATTGTGTACTATTTCACATAGAGCGAAAAAGGATCTTTTGTTCTTTGCAGATGATGTTGAGGAAATGGTAACAAAACAACTGCAAGAAATCCACAACAAAATGTCCGAGTTTCAAGAGCGGGATTCTGGCTGGACTCTAATTAGAATTGTTCGTCTCGAAGTTTCAGTAAATAAGTCAGCTTTGGTGAGAGGATCAAGTTGGATTAGTACGCCAGAGAAACTAAAAAGTAAAATGGCATGTATAAATGTTGAAAACAATGACATTTATTGTTTTAAATGTGCCATTATATCTGCACTGGATATATCTGATATTAAACCCAGACAACGGTGCAGCTCATACAATATTGCAGACATTAGCGCTGATATTATTCATTTGCAAAACGGGATTGAAACTGATTTTACAAATTTAAAGTTCCCGTCAGCATTAAAAAGTATTAAGACATTTGAAGAACGCAATCCTGATATTAGCGTTAATGTATTCGGATATAGCAATGAAATTGTTGGACCGTACCACAACACCAAGAAAGAAAAACATAGACATGTTTTAGAAAATGTTGAAGGATACCATAACTATATTTTTATTAAGCAAATATCAAACTAAGTTAAGAAATAAACATATACACCAATGCACATATAAATATATTGATTGGAAATTTATATCTATTTTTCTTCCACAGACTTTTAAAACTCCAGACCACGAAACACTGCAAAAAACTGATGTTTTGCAACAGCTGTCTGCAATATAGCCACAATGGTAGGACTATGGAGCAACACAAATTGGAATGTGGACAAATTGTGTCTGAGCTTCCATCAGAGGACAAGTCAACATTATGCTTCAAGGACCATCAACGACAGATGGATGTACCATTTGTTGTATATGCAGATTTTGAATGCGTATTGCAGGATACTAGTATTAGAGTAAGTGACAAAAGTAGGTATAGCAAAAAGCTCATTCCTTGTGCTTTTAGTTATTATATTAAATGTAAGCATAATGATAAGTTAGTTAAGTTTAAAATATATATAGGGGAAGATGCAGGCGAAAAGTTTGTAGATTGTATAATTAGCGATTGCGAAAATATTTACAATGATTATTTGAAAAACAAGAACCGAATGGATGATTTATCTCCTTTCGAAAATTTTAATTTTCGAAATGCGATAAATTGTCACATTTGTCATAAATATCTAGGCAATGACAGAATGAGAGATCACTGCCACATAAGTGGGAAATTTAGAGGAGCTGCTCATAATATATGCAATTTAAAATTTCAAATTCCAAAATTTATACGAATCTATTTCCACAATTATTCATCTTATGACTCACATCTTTTTGTTAAAGAGTTGGGTAAAAAATCTGACAATATAAAAGTCCTTCCGCTCAATAAAGAATTATACATATCACTATCTAGATTTTCAAAAATGATCGACAACTACAACCTTGAACTTAGATTTTTGAACACAATTCGTTTTATGCCTGAAAGCTTAGAATCTTTAGCTAATAATTTTTCAGAGCAAGACTTTCACATCATTAAAACACAATTTAAAACAAAAAAAAGAGTTTGATCTTGTGAGAAGGAAAGGCGTTTTTCCTTATGATTTCCTAAATTCTTTTGAAAAATTGAAGTTAGGTCAGCTTCCAGCAAGGGAAGATTTCTTTAAACACCTCAATAATAAGGAGTGTTCGACTGAAGACTATGAGCATGCGAAAGAAGTTTGGAATGCTTTCAGCTGCAAAACCTTGCAAGATTATATGGAAGTTTATTTAAAAACGGACGTACTCTTACTTGCAGATATATTTGAAAATTTTAGAAAGGTTTGTAAGAGTATCTATCACCTAGATCCATGTCAATATTACACTGCACCAGGACTATCGTGGGCTGCTATGCTAAAGTATAAAAATATAGAACTAGAACTTTTGACGGACATAGATATGTGCAATTTCTTCAAGAAAGGAATACGTGGTGGACTTGTACAATGCAGTAACCGATATTCAAAGGCTAACAACAAATATTTACCTGATTTCGATAGAGAGAAGCCCTCAGAATTTATTGTGTATTTAGACGCAAATAACCTCTACGGTTGGGCTATGTCTGAGTATCTACCTTATGGCGGATTCAGATGGCTATCAGCTGAAGAGCTAAATCTGGATCCTAAAACCATAGATGATAGTTCAAGTGATGGATATGTCTATGAAGTTACTTTAGACTATCCTTCTCATTTGCATGACACTCACAATGACCTTCCTTTCTGTCCGGAAAACAAAAAAATTCAGCAAACAAAGCACACTAAATTAATTGCAGATTTTTCCACAAAACAAACATATGTCATACACTATAGAGTTCTCAAACAATGTTTGAAGTATGGTCTAGTTCTAAAAAAAGTGCATCGGATTCTCACTTATAAACAATCAACTTGGTTGAAAAGTTTTATAGACTTAAACACCAAACATAGAGCAACTGAAAAAAACGCATTTGAGAAAAATTTCTTCAAATTACTAAATAATGCAGTATATGGTAAAACTATGGAGAATGTGGAACAGAGAAAAGACGTACGAATAGTTACGAACTGGAATAGGACACACTGTAATCATTTAGGAGCTCAAGATTGGATATCTAAACCTAATTTTCATAGTTTGTCAATATTTTCTGAGAATATGGTAGCGATTGAAATGAATAGAGTGAAAACCTATTACAATAAACCTATATATTTAGGATTCTGTGTATTAGAGCTTTCCAAATGGAAAATGTATGATTTCCATTATGGCTACAAGCAACCCAAATTCAAGTCGAACTTATCGCTGAATTATATGGACACTGACTCTTTCATTTACACAGTAAAAACAGAAGACTTTTACGCTGACATAAAAACTGACGTCGTCCATAAGTTTGATACGTCTGATTACCCAAAAAAGAATATATATGGGTCCCCTCTAGTAAACAAAAAGGTGATATTTATGATGTAGGATGAGAATTGTGAAAAAATAATGAAGGAGTTTGTAGGATTGAAATCAAAGATGTATTCCTTTAGTGTGCAGTATGAAAATCATATTAAAAAATCGAAAGGGGTAAAGAAATGCATTCTTGATAAGTACGACACAACTTCTTATAAAAACTGTTTATTTAATAAGTCTACTGTATATGATGACATGTTAATATTTAAATCAAAAGTTCATCAAATTTATACAAATGAAATAAAGTAGTGTTAAATTATGCAGACGATAAAAGAAAAATAAGAAGTGATAAGATGAGTACATATGCATGGTATCATTTTCGAATCGAGGAAACTAATCCCGATTATGAACTTGACAGGTTACTGTGGGAAATTTCAAGACAGAAGAGGAAGACGGAATGCAATAATTGTATCCCTATTTTTAAGTAATAATTTTTATATATATTTAAGTAGTGAAATCTATTAATAAGTAAAAAAAATTGTTGTATTGTTAAGAGAAATAAACAAAAATTGTACAAATATATATAAAATGAAAAACATTCAGAATTTGTTTTATTTTGTTTTGTGATTTATTATTTAGTTTCATCGAAATATTACATAATATGAATTAATTAAACGATTTATCATCATTTTTCTTAAGTAAAATACGGAGCACTGACAGGTATCTGGCCCTTCCTCACAATCTGGATGGCTCCATGGACAAGACTTAAAGTGACCATCGTCCTTGTAGTCATCTTCCATTATACCAAAATCATCATTTTCATTCAACATATCGAGAAACATTTTCGAAATTTCCATGTGTTCGTATAGTTGACATCCCTCAAAATCAACTCAGAATTGTGCGAGCTTGTTTCTAATGTCAACGAACAAGTTGTAAGAGAAATTTTATATAATTTATAAAACTAAATCTGCGTTCCACTCCAAAAACAAATTCAAATTTTAGAGTAAAGGATTCAAAAATGTATATAAGTATCTCTCTATCTTCTTCTAACACCAGATTTTATTATTCATCTTTTCGTCTTTTGCTCCCTCTCTCTCCCACACACACACACACAAATCTAATATCATTGCTTAATAATTTTCAGTTAGACTTCTTAAAGTCTAGAAAGCTTATATCGAGATTAATTCGAAATTTAAGTTCAAACTTATAAGTTGTGAAACATTTATAGCGCAATGAGTTTAATACGCAAATTCAATTCCTGTAATACAAAATCCTTAATCCATATAAAGGATTTAGATGAATCATCCAAATACACCATCGTACGTGCAAGGCGAGTAACAACAAAGTATGGGGAAACAGTTCAACTTGAACTGGAAAACCATATAATGTTTCTCCCCAACCGATATAATAATTTAACACATGTCGAATTAGATGATCTTTCAAGTGATAACTATCGACTACAAAGAAAAGGAGAGCGAAACCTTATCCTGGATAGTGAGATGAATGAGTTTTTGATACCAAACTCCCAGTACCCCGTTTGGCAGTAAAAAAAATGTTATGTGCATATATTTTGTAATTAACAAGAAAAAAAAATAATAATAATAAGAATAAAAATGTTTTTAAATATATAAATATATATGATTGTGTTTTATTTAATATCTTTGGTTATCTCATAAAGAAATGTCAAATATAAGTGGCCGCGATTATATGTATTAAAGTTTTGATATTGATTGTAGTTGTATTCAATATTTCTACCTAAATATTTGATTAATTCTAGAGGAGGTTGTAAATTTCCAATTCTGTCGAAATACTGTTTTTCATTCTTGTTTTTATAGTATGCTACCCAATGAGTACCTGGGCCTGTTGATAAATCCAAATTGATTATTCCACACTCTACAGTCTTTGGTCGTTTTAGTAGCGAATCCAACATAAAAACTCTTCTGAAATGTGGAATATATTTTGAAAATTTTCTCAGATCAAATTCTGATAATGGTCTGTTGGGTGCATGTCTAAAAGTTTTTTGATTGATCTTTACAAACAAGTCCATAACCGTTTTTATATGGTTTAAGGTATAGTCCATCTCCCACCGCAATTGACTCCATTGCTTTGTTGTGCCTAGTGGCTCCCTCAAGTTGTTTTTTTGCATTCTTTGTTGCATTTACAGCTTTAGCTATAGCGGCACCTCCAGTTGCTAGACTACCAAGTGCACCTAGAGCAGTTAGAATCGGTATTATGGGCAAAAAACCACAAATTTTTGGGTCATTTATAATGCGTGGTATTACAACATGAGCTTTTTTCCCCTTAAGAAAGCTTTACGAGCAATCTTAATGGCTGAATTAATATCTTGTGGTTTTTCCTTCTTCAATATCTTTGTTGCTGATTTAATTGTTTAGTGAAACAGTTTTTTGTCATTTATACGAATTCGTGGTGATGGTCTTTTTACTGTATTCCTTTTCTTTGCTTCAACACCCATACCAAGTTTAGTTTTGCTTTCATTGCGTTAGTGACTATATATGCAAATGTTTTTTCGGCAAGATCGCAATCTTTTGAAAGAACTCTTTTCCAAGCTTTATTTTCAAGAATTTTGTCAGCTTGATGTCTGCTGTTTACGTCTTTATTTTTCGAATAAGCTAAATCGCGGTTTTTGCAAGCAGCATTCAATAAGTTAATTCTTTTATCTCCTCTATCTAAACGCTTTTGTAATCTTTTGCCAAGTCCACAGAACTGATATCCAGGAAGATGTAATTCAAAAGGCGGAGAATTTATTGCTTTATTTAGTAAACCTTCTCCAACGATAGTGTGCTTGAGACTAAAACTTTTGTTATAGAGTACAACCGTAAAACTTTAATCTACAATAAAAGATATTGTTTGCAAATTTCACAAGTAGTTATTAAAATGCCCTTCGTAAAACAACATAAAAATATATTAGCTCGTAATGCTGATATTTGTTCAAATGACAGTAAAAAAATAAGACATTGTTCCTTGTTACCAAATTCTATTCGAGCATTAACAGTTGGTCCTTCGAATTGTGAAAAAACTAATAAAATGATTAGTTTGCTGGAAAGTCCTAATGGTCTCAAGTTTGAAAATATTTACTTGTACTCAAAATCTTTATATCAACCTAAATATGAGTAACTAAAGAAATTAATCTCACCAATTAAATGGGATACTACACATTCGCAGATAACGAGTACGTTGTTCCTCCTAGTGAAGCTAAAAGCAATTCAATTATATTAAAATTATATTAAAACAATATACGTGCATATTTTTGTATGGGTCGTGATAAGAACGTAGATTCATTTTAATTGTGTCAAACTTACACGCGGATTCCAAAACATTTGATAAGAGATAATGCTAATGTAATTATTATGTTTAAACAATATTCGACAAATATGAAACATGTATATGATGATCACGTTGTCAGCGATATGAACTTTGAAATATTTCAACAAATTTGTAGAGAATGTTGGAAGGAAAAATACGGATTTTTGATGATAAGTAAAGATAATGAACTAAACAACGGTCGTTATAGAAAGTCATTTGATTACTTCATCATAATGTAATTTGCTGTTCATCTAATGCACCCTTCAGTATTTAATCTGACTTCAAACTTTATACATGTGATTATTGTAACTGATCAGATAAGCTGATCTGATACCTGTTAAACTGACCTGATAAGCTGATCTGATACCTGATAAACTGATCTGATATCTGTTAAACTGACCTGATAACCTGATCTGATACCTGATAAGCTGACGTGATAAGCTGATCTGGTACCTGATAAGCTGATCTGATACCTGATAAGCTGATCTGATACCTGATCTGTTAACCTGATCTAATAAACTGATCTGCTTCCTATTGAACTGACCTGATAACTCAAATGAATGAACAAATTCTTAAAGACTTGGTGACTACCAGAAATATCTTGAAGAAAAAGCTTCGAAGTATAAAAACTGGTGAAATAAATACACATGAACAATTAAGAGATACATTCAAGCCAATCACAGAACCTTTAAAAGAATTTATCAATAGCTCTAAATACGTTGGTAGACCGGTTAAAAAAGAACCGAGTGATAAGGAAACTGGAATTGATGACAATGAAAGTTTTCATCCTCAGAATTCAACAATAAAATTGGAAACGAGTACGCCCAAGAAACTAATTGAAGAATAAATGTTTAAGCAATCGAATAGTAAGAGTAGCAGTAATTATGATGAAGATGACTTTTACTCACAAAATTCGAATATTGAAGAAAGTTATCCTGACTTATCACTATTACAATCGAGAAACGAACTAGATACTAACTATGGTTCACATAAAGACAATAATAACCAATGGAGATTTGGTAGTAGCACCATCGAGTTAAATCAAGATAAGATACAGGTTGGTGGACAAATATGGGCTCTCACGCCAGGACTGTTTTCTTTAATGTTTCATAATGTTTGGAAAACTTTTCAAAGGAGAAAATCATACAAAGTCATCAGATGTAACAAAAACTAATTATTTAGGAAGAGGTTTGATGCAGTTTAACCCTCATAATCCAAAATATATATACTGGGATGATCCAAAAGAGTTGGTAGATCGACTTAGACTACTGCTTGCATCACAGTCTGCAGGCCATACTAATCACAACAACGAAATTGTTTCAATTATTGAGGAATTACGTGAAGCTAATATAATTGTATACACCATATACATACATAGATTTTTTTATAAAACATGTCCGTTAATAAATTTGGGCATTATATTAACGATAGAAGTGAAGTAATTTCAACCAAAAATACACCTAAGTTGTTGAACTTCTTTATGGATACGAACAAAAACATTGATGTCCAATACAAGAGAATCAAAACTGTTGCAAACGCTCTGGAGGAAAACGATGTTATCAGTAAATTGTTTCTACAAACTGAACTCAAAAAACAGCAACAAGAAGTAGCTTTCCAGTTAGAAATTCTGAATGCTCATTTGCAGGATATCAATAAGAAAATGGATGATAATAAATTACTTTTTGATATGGAAATTGAAGAGTTACGAGAAAAAATTTATAGAATAGAAAATTACATGTTCGTATCAATAGCTGAAAGTGCACCAAGTAGATCACAACACACTTAAAACAGCGACTGGAAAAATAAGATGTCTTCAAAAAGAAATATTGTAAATGAATTGCATAAGCAGGCTCGAAAACGTTTTGTACGTCGTAGAGTTGTGATGAAAAGAATAGATGATCTTTGGCAAGCTGATTTAGTTGAAATGGGAAATTATTCCTTAGACAATAGAAATTATCGATTTTTGCTAACTGTAATTGATACATTCTCAAAATTTACTTGAGAAGAAGGATGCATTTGAAACAACCCAGGCATTGAAGAATATTTTCAAATTATGACGAATACCGAAAAACTTGCAAACAGACGATGGTAAAGAATTTTTCAATAAAAATTTCAATCAGTTGATGAATAAATACAATATTAATCACTACTCAATATATAGCACTATGAAAGCCTCAGTAGTAGAACGATTCAATAGAACATTAAAAGGAATGATGTGGAAAGAATTTAGCTTAAATGGTTCATATAATTGGATTGATATGTATAGAGATTTACTTGATGCATACAATAGAAAAATTCATCGCACCATTAAAATGTCACCGATTAAAGTAAATTCAACAAATGAAAAACAGCTTTTAAAAACAGTATACAGTCATTTAAAGGTGTATAAAATGTCAAAATTTAATGCAGGAGATCATGTACGCATAAGCAAATATAAAAACATTTTTGAAAAAGGTTATACTCCGAATCGGACAACAGAAATCTTTACAATTAAAAGAGTACAAAACACATATCCTACAACATATACATTAGAAGACTATCGCGGAAATCCTATTAAAGGTGGATTATATGAAGAAGAACTTTCAAAAACCAGATATCCAAACACATACCTAGCTGAAAAGGTTCTCAAAACTAAAGGACAGAAGGTGTTTGTTAAGTGGCTGGGCTTTGGTAATGAGCACAATTCTTGGATAAGCAAAGACGAGATATTGTAAATGGAAGAATACAATAAATAAACAACAACAACAGCAATGGCATCAATATTTAATTAAGTTTAAAATAAGTAAATAAACAATAAATACGAAAGTGATTCTTATAAATCATACTGTGTGTTTAACCTCATTTATTTACAATCAAACAGTCACAATGTCAATAACATTGACTCTGAGCTCCAATTCATCAGAGCTATCTGCTAATTATTTTCCTCCTATTGAACCTATGAATATGCTCTAACTGATTTTCATTCATACAACAGTATCCCAAATGTGGATGTCTACAACAATATATTTCATGTCGGTGAACTTGTAATTGAAATACCGATCGGATCTTATGAATTAAATGATATAGTCGACTATATAGAAGAACAATACAAAAGATATAGACCAGAAAACAAAATTTTGATTGAAGCTAATAACAATACAATGCAAGTTAAAGTCAGCAGCTCTAAAGAACCAATATATTTTAATAAAGAAAATACAATAGGTAGACTTTTAGGAGTCAATAGCAGAATATTAACGCCAAACAAAGAACATTACTCTGATCTTCCAGTGAATATCTTCAAGGTGAATCTCTTGAGGATTGAAAGCAGTATTGTGAATTATATAAATAATTCTAAAGCTCATACACTACATGAATTTCCGATTAATGTACCGGCTGGATATAAAATAGTTGAGATTCCCAAAAATCTTATTTATTTGCCAGTAAACTTCAGAGAGATAAGTTCACTAGCTCTTCGCGTGGTTGATCAAAAGGGCGACTTAATTAATTTCAGAGGAGAGGAAATTACAATAAGAATACATTTAAGGACAACTAAATAATGATAATATACAACACGAGTATATCGAAGAATACTACAGCAACATCTAATCCTCAAACATTACAACCTAAGCAACAATCTTGTTTGCTTACAGCAGCAAACAAGAGTTTTCTCAAGTCACTGAACTTTAAACTGAAAACAAAATGAGTTCAATAATAGACGTTTTAGATAAACCAATATCTGATGAAAATATAATCAAAAAGGATTATCACACATACATACCATACCTTCAGTCTTTTCACAACAACAATGAAATAAGAATTTCAATACAAAACCAAGATCTATATGTGTTACCCAGTGAAAGCTATATATATGTGGAAGGACTTGTTGTAGATGAAAAACCATCGAAATCTACACCCAACTTTCAGTTGAAAAACAATTTTGTTGCATATATCTTTGATGAAATTCGCTATGAAATAAATGGTATTGAAATTGATCATACAAGATATTTGGGAGCCACCAGTACCATAAAAAATTTGGTTTCTTTATCACCTACGGAAAGCGTTCTGTTGCAAAATGCTGGATGGAATAAACTTGATGAAATAAATCTTCAAAATGGAAATTTTAATTTCTATGTACCACTCAAACTTCTTTTAGGATTCGCTGAGGACTATAATAAAGTTTTATTAAATGGTAAACATGAGTTGATATTCTTGCGTAATAAGAACATGAGGATCCTGTACACTCGAACGTTTCCACTGAGAAAGCAAAACTTACAATTTCACTAATATCATGGAGAATTCCACATGTTCAATTATCTGATCATAGTAAATTGAATATGATCAAAATACTTAATAATGGTGCTGCTATACCAATGGCATTCCGTAGTTGGGATTGTCATATGAATCCACACCTTAATACGGGGACCAATCACATATGGAATGTGAAACTGGCCGCTAATAAAGAACGCCCTCGTTTTGTGTTGATTGCCTTTCAACAAGAAAACAAGTTTGTTCATTGGGATCTTACTAACTTAAAAGTACATTTAAACTCAACCTCTTACCCATATGACGATCTTAATATAAAATTCAAAAATGAGCGGTATGCGATTCTATATGATATGTATCTAAGATTCCAACAAAGCTACTACATGAAACAACCCCAACCTCTTCTAACAGGTCAAGAGTTTAAAAATAACGCTCCAATTATTGTAGTTGATGTCAGTCACCAAAACGAAACGCTCAATACCGGACCAATCGACATAAAAATTGAATTTGAAACAAGCAACAAATATTCCAGCAAAAACATCAGCTTACTGCGTTCTTATTCATGACCGCGTAATAGAATACATACCAATAAAAGGTGAAGTCCGGAAGGTCTTATAAATTAAATAACATGGATGGTGATATTGTTTTTGTAGACTTGCAAGATTTCAAAAATAATTCAAATGACTTCATCGCAAAAGAACTAGCTGTAGTTTTCAGCAACAACGAATACCTCAATTTCATCATAAAACCTCCTTTTGATTTCGCATGTTTATCAGCTAAAAAACAGAGAGAAGCAGTTTGGTTAACAAAAAACTATCATCATATTAACTGGAATGATGGATCAGTCTCATTTCAAAGCGTTTGCAAGTTTTTAAAATCCAATATAAGAAATTCACAAATATATGTTAAGGGGGAAGAGAAGAAAAAATGGCTGGAAAAAATTATTCATCAAACAGTTTATAACATTGAAGACATTGGCTGCATTAATTTTAAACAAATGGAAAATAAGCATTCAATATATCCCTATTGTAGCTATCACGAATATGGTGTTTGTGCCTTTAATTTAATTTAATTTAATTTATTTATTTATTTGTCTACGGATAATGATCCTTACAGACAGTTAAATTGTATACATACATTTTTTAAACATTAGTATAAAACATAAAATAATAATAATATCTACAAAAGTTTACTACAAAATTATGAGTTTAGATAAATTAATATTTTATTTTTTATTGTACTTTGGCTTGAAGAAAAATCAATAAATTTATAAAATTTGTTGAACTCGTGGCACATCCTTCTCAAAGGATCACCATTGGCATAATTTGCTCTGAAAAATTTAACTGATAGTGGACAAAAATAACGTGAAGGACGTTGTGGGACATTAAAAGTTATATCGTTGATTGAGGAATGCAATTTTACTTAAAAATGAAAATGCTAACAAACTTTTAAATAAATGCTTATAAAAATTAAAATAAATGTCTTTTTATTTCAAATAAAAACTTACAAACATATTTTTTTCAGAGAACACACAAACAAACAGACACAATTCATTCATTCATTCAAATGGTCAAGGGAATATTTGGGCATAAAGAATAAACGATTACTATTTGTTTGTATGTATATGCGTAAATGAAATAAATTTTTAGATATTTATGTACGTATGAATATGTACATCTTATCACATTTCATACTGACCCACTTGCGCTAAATTCAGGAAAGCAAAAAAGCTGACTGTCATACCGACTCACCAATCGTCACACACACAGCCTATCTGACAGGCAGACATTCCAATCGCCACTAAGAACACACAAAAACACACACACTTAAACATAGCATAAATATTCATATTCTACAAAATACAGAAATCGCACCACCATTCAGATCCCCAAATAAAATCCATCGATGATCGTCATGTATAAAATAAACAAAATATCAGTTTCAATATTTATGCAATAGTAAATTTTTTTCACAACGTCTTCAAGATCAGAATAATCAAATTATTCCCACAGACTCAAGCATTGCAAACAAACAAAAAAAATAATTGAATTACTCATCCATATATAACTACAACACTTTTGAAATAGTGTAATTCCTAAAAAAATGTTCTAATGTTCCTAAAAATGTCTTATTTTCTATTAGGCTATAGCACACATAGACAGACAGAATGCCTACGCTCACATATGGACAGACACAAATTCCCACGCTCACATACCGACGAACATGTATTCCCAAGGTCACATATGGACAGACACAAACTCCCACGCTCACTTACCGACGGACATGAAGTCTCAAGGTCACATATGGACAGACAAAAATTCCCACGCCTACCCCAACATTATAAAAAAAACAACAACAATGTGAACACCCTATTTAACCGTGGGAAAAAATACACACACACATTAAAGTATCAAATTACTAAAAAAAAACCAATTAACATAAATTTGGCAATTAAAATTGAAAAATTTTCAATTTAATTGCTGAAATTTGAGCATTTTAATTGTCCTGGCACATACAGTATCCTACTACTCACAATTATTCGTTTCGCTCAAATTATTGTACTTCAAAACTGATTAAATCTTGTTTGAATAAAAATATGCCTGTGCTCAAACAAAATATGAAATTATTAAAATCTGTCTCATGGAATTTGATAAAAACTGACTTATTTGAGGCCAGCTGCATTACAATATATTTAAATTGTTCCAAACACGGATGTAAGCTAACCTTAAAAAAAGGAATTATGGTTGAAATTCTAGCAGTAAATGAGCTTCAAGCTGAAAACTCTGATGTTATTTCCAAATAACAATAACAAATAATGTAATAAATAGTAAAATGATAGCATTTTGTGGTGACAATAGTAATTGCAAGTTTGGAAGTGCAGAAATTGACGAAATAATGCAAAATTTTATTGGAAAAAACCTAATTGGTGTGAATTGTGTTTATCATATCTTGAACAATTAATTGTAATCAAACTGCTGCCGATTTTCCACCAGTTGATATTGAAGTGATAATAAGTCTACATTCAGCAGCAAAGCAAAAGTAAAAAAATTATGTACCGTTAGCATGTATTTAGCATATATGTTATTGTATATTGAGCTGCGCAAGTGCATATGTAAATCCAAAATGGGAAACAGAAAAAGAGTTTCATTGAATATGCATACTAAGAATCATGGAATCAAAAATTATTTATAATATGTATGAACTCAATAATTTTTGTTTATATACCTACAGTAATAATAATAAAAATAACACTTAAAAAACTTTGCGATATAACGAATTTTTCGGTATAACGAATGGGCCTGACATTATATCGTTCGTTATACCGGGATTTGCCTATATATATATATATATATATATATATATATATATCTATATATAAATATATATATATATATATATATATATATATACCTATATATAAATAAATATATATATATATATATATATATATATATATATGTATATATATATATATATATATATATATATATATATACATATATATATGTATATATATATATATATATATATATATATATATGTATATATATATATATATATATATATAAATATATACATATATATATATATATATATTTATATATATATATATATATATATATAAATATATATATATATATATATATATATATAAATATATACATATATATATATATATATATATATATATATATATTTATATATATATATATATATATATATATATATAAATATATATATATATATATATATATATATATATATAAATATATTGACTTCTGATATTTATAACAAATTAAGTTTAGGTGTTTATTATTCAATTGTTCGATTTAGATTAAAGAAACGATTGCTTATATAAAAAACTACTTGTATTTCAACATCCTTTCTCAATCGTTTAACCCCATTTTATCACAAATGTCTTGAAAATGTTTAATATCCAAGGACTTTGTAAATATATCGGCTTCTTGATCTTTAGAACTAATAGATTCAATTTTTACAAATCCTTTAGCAACATTACCACGAATGAAGTGGTGTTTAATATCTATATGTTTAGCTCGTTTATTTTCAGAAGTGTTTGCCATTCCTATACAACCTTTGTTGTCTTCGTATATTGTCGTTACGTTTTCATTTGTTATTTCTTGTAAATCCTGCATTAAGCCTCATAGCCATAAAGCTTCAGATACTGCAGAGCTCAAAGCAATATACTCTGCTTCGCTTGAAGAAGTTGCCACAGTTTGTTGTTTCTTTGAAGACCAAGATACACAACAACCATAAACTTTAAACAAATAACCACTGACCGATTTACGGTCATCTCTATCATTTGCCTAATCAGCATCAGCATGCCCTACAATTGGAATTTCATTTTTCCGAAAATATGTCAGTTTCATATTCTTTGTCCCCTTAAGATAGCGTACAATTCTTTTCAAATGTTGCCAGTGTGTTTCATTTGGATTTTCTAGAAATCGTCCCATATAAGCCACACAAAAACAAATATCGGGCCTAGAACTAAGCATAATATACATCAAACTACCAAGTAGTTCACGATATGTTTCATTGACTTTTTTATTTGTATGATTTTCGGATGACAGTTTTAATCCTTTTTCCATTGGAGTTTTTACAGGATTACAATCGCTCATTCCGAAGTTCCTTAAAACTTTTTCAATACTTGATTCTTGAGATAACTTTATTCTTTCTTCTTCGTATTCAATTTTTATTCCAAGAAAATACTTTAAGGTGCCACAGTCACTCATTTCAAATTTTGTTGAAAGATCTCTTTTTGATTTCTCTATACTATTCAACTCTTTTCCAACAATTAGTAAATCATCGACATATAGAACCACTATAAGAACTATTTCCTTTTCGATTTTTGTATATAAACAATAATCTCTATTTGACCTTTGAAATCCCAATGACAATAAGAATTCATTGAATTTGCTATTCCAACTACGAGGAGCTTGCTTGAGCCCATACAAAGATTTATTCAGCTTTAGAACCATTCCCTCTCTTAATTCAACACCTTCAGGTGGTGCTAGATAAATGTGTTCATCTAAATTCCCATGAAGGAAAGCTGTCTTAACATCCAATTGATGAAAGTGATAATTTCTATGCAATCCAACTGCAAGGACCACACGTACTGTACTTAACTTGGCTACTGGTGCATATGTTTCGCTGTAGTCTACACCCTGCTTTTGTAAGAACCCCTTTGCTACAAGACGTGCTTTGTATCTTGAAGGTCTTCCTAGTTCATCTTCTTTTATACGAAAAACCCATTTTGACCTTAAAAGTTTTGATTTTGGAGGTTGTTTAATTACTGTCCATACATTATTTATTTCCATTGACTTTAATTCATCATATATAGGTGTCTTCCATTGTTCCATATCAGGTCTTCAAAATATATCTTTATAATTTTCAGGTGCAAACTTAAAAACATCAACAGCAGATTCCGCTTGTAAGCTGGTAATATAATCAAATAACTTACTGGGAAATCGACGTTCTCTATTGCTATGTCTGGTAGATTCAACTCTTTTTGCTCTCTGCGATGGGAGCGCCGTGACTGCTTCAGGAGGAGAATTATTTGTATTCAAAATCGTTTCATTATCACTAGTTAAAATACTTGATATTGATTCATCTTCATTGTAATTCTCTTCTGCCACAACACAATTTTCATTAATAGGCAATTGAGATTTTGCATTGATATCAGCACAATTTTCATCATCATTACGCCCCTCTTGCTGATAACTCACTACAATGCATTTATTTTCTATTTTCGTTTCACTTTTGTAGGGAAAACTTGACTCGTCAAATTTAATATCACGTGCTGTGAATACTTTTCGTTTTTCCATGTCCCAAAGACGGTATCCATTTGAAGTGTAACCAATCATTACTGCCTTACGACTTCTAGGATCTAGCTTTTTTCTGCATTGGCTAGGAATCCATGCATATGCTTTGCAACCAAAAACACGTAGCTTTGATAAATCAAGTTTCTTTCCATACCAAATTTCAGCAGGTATTTGAGAGTTTTTTAAAGAACTTGTATGGCAACGATTTATTATATATGTTGCAGCTCTTGCAGCCTCATTCCACAAAAATTTCGGAACATTAGATTTAAATATCATAGCTCTTACTTTTTCCAATAATGTGCGGTTAAAACGTTCTGCAACTCCATTCTGTTGAGGACTATATGAAATAGTTGTTTCAATTTGAATACCCTTTTTCTTATACCATTCATGCTGTTCTTTTGAAAGATATTCACGACCTTGATCAGTAGCAACTCTTGATATTTTTGAACTAAACATAGCTGTTGACATTGCCTCATATTCCTTGAAAGCATTGAAAACTTCCGATTTTTTTTAAAGTAAATATAGAACTGTAAAATGACTGAAGTCATCAATAAATGTAATAATATAACGAGACCCATCTATAGCAATTGGATCTATTGGTCCACAAACGGCAGTATGAATTCTTTCCAAAATTCTTGTTGCTTTATTTCTAGTGCCATCAAACGGACATCGTACATGTTTTGATTCAACACAAACATCACAAAAACTAACCTTTTCTGAGTTTATTTTTATAACTGGTATAATATTGCTCTTAACCAAAGAAACTAAGCCTTGTTTTCCGATATGACCATATCGACCTATAAGTCGTAAAAGCTTCGCATTTTTCTACAATGATTTCAATTTCATAAAGGCTTCCATGAAGATAGGCTACACCAATTAATATTTCATCTTTTATTATTAATGCCCGATTATCAACAAATTTCAATTCTGCTCCAGCTTTTGTTAACTTTCGAACTGACATAAGGTTATCTCGCAAATCTGGTGCATATAGAACATCCTTCATTGTAATACTATTTCCAATATTTGTTTTACATTCTATTTTTCCACCTGACTTAGAAATTACTGATGAATGGTCTTTTGAAATATTTATTTCAACGGGAACTTCAAGATTAAATAAATCAGAGATATACCATCTTTCATTAACAAGATGGTCGCTAGCCCCCGAATCCAATATAAATTTCACTTTGGAACCCTCAGCATGTTTATTTGAGTTTCGACACGCCATAAAACAAAACCTTTTTTCAGTACTTCGAACTTCACGACTTCTACAATCTTTGGCTTGATGACCGAACCTGCTACATTTGTAACATTTACCACTGAACTTCTTCTTGCTTGAAAATGCAATCTTTTCTACCTCCTCAGTATGAACACGATTATTAAGCTTGATTTCTTCGGCAATTAAACTTTCCTTCACAAGTTCAAACGTTAACTTGTTGTCATCTATATTTTGCAATGCTGTCACCAAGGGATCGAATTTTTCGGGTAAAGATAGAAAAATTTGTGTAATTAAATCACTATCCTCTATATTAGTTCCAGAAATTTTTAGCTGTCTTATTATATTGTCAAAATTTTCCAAATGTAATTTAATGGAATCTGCAGAGCTCATACGTAGTGTTGCTAGTTGTCTTCGAAGAACCAATTGATTTACTAATGACTTCTTAGCAAAAGCCTGTTCTAAACTGTTCCACATTCCTTAGCTGTTTTCTTATCTCTTACATAGCTTAAACAATCAGCATGAATATACCTTATCAAGCAGTCTTTAGCCCTCTTATCTCTTTTTAAAAATTCAGCACTACCATTAGAATCTTCGGGTGTATCGTCGGTTAGAACGTCCAAAATATTTAGTGAATCCAAATGAATCGTGACTCTAAACTGCCAGTTATCGTATCCACAACCATTAAATTGTGGAATACCATTTGCCAATTCCTTTTCTGGGCCCATAACCTATTAACTTCTGATATTTATAACAAATTAAGTTTAGGTCTTTATAATTCAATTGTTCGATTTAGATTAAAGAAAAAATATTACAAAGTCAATTTAATTTTCAGCAACATATTGAAACGATTGCTTATATAAAAAACTACTTGTATATATATATATATATATATATATATATATATATATAAATATATATATATATATATATATATATATATGTATATATATATATATATATATATATATATATATATGTATATATATATATATATATATATATATATATATTTATATGTATATATATATACATATATATATATATATATATATATATATATACATATATATATAAATATATATATATATATATATATATATATATATATATTTATATATATATATATATATTTAGATATATATATATATATATATATATATATATATATAGAAATATATATATATATATATATATATATATATATATATATATTTAATAAACTAATTTTTTTTTGACATATTGTCATTGTACTATTTTGAAATCTATTTGTTGGGTGGTTAAGCAATGTCTATATGCATTTCATTGGTGCTTCTTACCAAATCGTCAGTAGACTTCAACCACAGTTTTGCACAGTTTCAAACTTCTCAACTTATTAAAAGACTTCCAAAAACCATCTGAGAATTATGTTAAATAAATTAACTATAAAAATTCACAAACCATTTAAAAAAATCACATTATAATAAGTGTAGCAGGCTATGAAACTTATACAAACCAAACCCAACAAACAACTTTTATTCGATATGACTCTATTTTATTTCTCTATACCTTTATACAATTAGAAATCCCTTGGATAACAATGATGGTATTTATAAGGCAAAATGAAAAATAAAATCTCAATTGAATTGTTAATAAACTAATTTTTTGACATATTGTCATTGTACTATTATAATATGAAATCTATTTGTTGAGTGGTTAAGCAATGTCTATATGCATTTCATTGGCGCTTCTTACCAAATCGTCAGTAGACTTCAACCACAGTTTTGCACAGTTTCAAACTTCTCAACTTATTAAAAGACTTCCAAAAACCATCTGAGAATTATGTTAAATAAATTAACTATAAAAATTCACAAATGATTTCAATCTACATATAAATAATGGTTTATATCTTCACATAAATATATATCAACACATATATATATATATATATATATATATATATATATATATATATATATATATATGTATATATAAGTATATTTCAATATATGTAAATATATATATATATATATATATATATATATATATATATATATTATTTTAGTGAACACTGCAATCATTTCGAAATATTTGTGTTAATATTTTGAAAAACTGAAATACAATTCGTTTTTAAGTTCATTACAATTAAATTTTGGTCAAACCATTAATTTAATTTATATACTTAGCTTTTCTAAATCACATTTTCGGAGATCTATGAAATAAATTACATATAAATACAACACTAAAAACATAAATATTTAAATACATTATGCACAGCCCACGTCATATGCATGAGTACGCGCAGGATGCAATAACTTATGTGCGTCATTACAGTCGCCCAGATTTATTTATAGCATTTACGTGTAATCCGCAATGGAGTGACATTAAAGATAATTTATTCGCTGGCCAAAGTCCTACCGACTGCCATGATATCATTTCTCGTGTTTTTAAGCAGAAATTGAAAGCGTTTATGGGTTTTAGCGTAAAATCTGAAGTGTTTGGTGAAGTGAAGTTCTGGATGCATTCTGTGGAGTGGCAAAAGCGTGGTTTGCCACACGCTCACATTTCAATATGGTTGGTGAATAAAATCACATCGCATGAAGTTGACAATGTGCTTGAGTACGCGAATAAGAAATCTGTTGAAGCTTTGGAGAGAACAATGTTGTTTGGTGATGCGTTGATTTTATTGCCAGGCGATTTTAGGCAAACATTGCTCGTCATTAACGCTTGCTTAAAGTCTTCATATTTATAAAGATTTGTTAAAAAATCGAAACTCACTATCAACGTTCGGGTTCAGTTGCAGAATGTCAATACAATCAAAGATTCCTGGCGAAGTAGTATTGTACAAGTCTGTCGATACTGTTACCAATGAAGGATATGTTGTGAATTAGCCAACAGAATTTTTGAATTCTTTGGACTTACCATGATTTGATTGCCTCCGCATTATCTCCAATAGAAAGCTGAACCCACTATTATTATGCTTCGTAATATCAATCGACCCCGTTTGTGTAATGGTAGAAGACTTGCTTTTAAAAGGTTGATGGCTTATGTAATTGAAGCTACTATTTTAACTGGAAAATTAAAAGGCGAAGATGTATTCATTCCACGTATCCCAATGATTCCGTCTGATATATATATTTGAATTTAACAACTTCAGTTTCCTTTTCGCCTTGCGTTTGCTATTACCATTAATTAGGCGGAAGGCCAATCTTTAGAAATTTGTGGAGTGAATTTAGTGCATCCAGTCTTCTCACATGGACAGTTTTATGTAGCGTGTTCGCGCGTTGGCAAACCATCGGTTTTGTGTATTTACACCGAATATATATATATATATATATATATATATATATATATATATTAAAAAATTAATTAGAATTTATTTAAATTAGTGATAAACTGCTTTTATTGTAATGCTCTGTGGTAAACAACATTTGTTGTTTTTCCATTTTCGATGCAAATGTACAAAACCGATGGTTTGCTAACGCACGAACACGCTACATAGAACTGTCCATGTATAAATTTGTGAGGTTCATTGTTAAGTTGAACTGCAGATCTGTAGCAGCTATCGCCATAAAGGGAACCACTACTAAGACAATCGAAAATCTTATCAATTTTTTCCACAAGCTTTGCTGTTGTGTAATCTTGCATATTGTTTTAATAGCAGCTGCAACAGTTCTGCTAAAAAATTGAGTTCTGAATCTCACGCGAATTTTTTCAAACAATACTCCAATTAGAAAACAATGCTTTTACCATAAAAACACATGCATGAGTACCAGTACTTCTAGTTTTTACAAACCCTGTTGTTTCGAGTCCATCTATTAAATCTAAACTCTGACGCTTTTCTTATGATGATTTCGTCCACAACCAAAACCATTTACTTAGAATATCTTTCGTCAAACGCATTATTCTTTAATATTATATGTATGTATGTGAATAAGAAAATGAGCTTAACAGTTGTTTGTATTAATGTAGGGTAAAGAATATGAATTTTATTTGTGTAGAAACAAATATATATATATTTCGATTCGCACCGAAGTGTTAATACCTACATACATGTGCAACATCTGATGCAATTTTTGAGGATTACTTTTAACTTCGCAAAATAAAATATCAATACCATTTAAATTCAAATTACTTTATTGGAAATAAAACAACAACAAAAGTAGTTTCCTTTTTTAATGATTTAAAATGTTAACCTTCTGAGCACTAGATGATATGTACTTACAGATCTTCCATTAAGAATGCTCGCGCAGTAAAGTTATTATAAGAAGATTCAGCATTTCTATTCTATGTAGATACAACACATTTTTTATAAAAACTTTTCTACGGTACATTTTTTGATACACAAACTTTCCGACACAAAAATTATCCATACAGAATATTTTATAGAAAATGAGTGGTAATAAAAAGTTTTCTTTCTGCATATATTTTTTACATAAATATTTTCATTATAAAATGTTTTCTATTGAAAGATTTTTATTACATTTTTTTATGAAGAAATATAGGTCCTGAAAATTATAATCAAAGAATTGTTTTCTATAGAAATATTTTTGTTCTGAAATTTTTTCTACAAGCATTTTCATTATGAATGAATTTTTTACTATAAACAATTTTTCATATTATATTAATAGAGATGTATTTTAGAAAAATATATGAAACATTTTATAATATTTTCTATAGAAAAAATTTCAGTGAGTGCAGACTAAACATTGTAGAAAATAAAAATGTATGTACATTTGGAAAAAATGAAACAATAAAAGGACAGTTTTCTTCGGCCTTTGCAATAGTATGAAAGAACTATTATAAATAAATAACAGCCATACTTATGTGTGTATGTACATATATAAAAATATACAAACATACACAACACAAAGTGTAAGAAAATATATTAAGTTACTCAAAAATTGTAATTGCAGTAAACATGAGAAAGAGAATAAATAAGACATTGGATTTCGTTGCTACATACTTGTCCCCGCATCATATAGAAGCACAAAATTTTTTAATTTTAATAATAGAATGGCGTGCAACATCTTTATATTATAGAGTCTTTGCTTCCGGCTTTAGTTTTTTATCCAAATGAATGAGCTTTTAAAATTACGTTAGCATATATAAAGATTTTTGTATAATCTTCTTCAGGAATTAGTTATTTTCCCCGCCAAATTTGCCCTAAAACGAAAAAATCTTAAACCTTTGAAATGTCTTATAGATCTTTTACATATCCGTACGTAGCATTTCCTGTCCGATATTGAATTGTTTTTTTTCTCACTTGCATTCATCATGTGAAGCAAAAGAAAATTACACACACACATAAATATTGCAGCTCAATCATTAACAAAGTTTTGAAATGAAAGTAGAAGTTTCTAGAGCTCTACCGAACTGAATCAAACGCTCGTTTTTGACAAGAACCTCTAATCAAACCCATTTAAATTACATGGGTTTGATTAGAGGTTCTTGTCAAAAACGAGCGTTTGAGAGTGTTTGAGAACGTTTGATTCAGTTCGGTACAGCTCTAGAATTTTCTGTAAAGTTCTTCAAACAAATTTGCATATATTTTTTGCTTTTGTTTTTTTTTCACCTTCCCTTAAATATTATGTTAAATTTTATGAAACCAACTTTAAACGTGTTCGATGACCAACGATCTAACACGTTGGTTTCTGCTTTTTTTCTTCGTTTTTCCCTTACCCCCGGCACCAATAAAGATATTAAAATTTTATTTCATAGTTTGTTCGACATGGGTCTTCTTATAGTGTATATTCTTTGCTTGAACTTAGATTTTTATATACAATTCGTTTTATGCCCGAATGCTTAGAGTCTTTAGCTAATAATCTTTTAGAGCATGTTCCTAAATGCTGCCTCCAATTGATTTCAATAGTCAATACAGAGGCCATACAAAATTTCAAGTCCTTTAAATTCAGAGCAGCCTCGGGCATTGAAATGTGTTGTGACTCTAGACGACAAATATAGTTATGGAATATAAGAGCTTGACTATGTACAAAAAGTAACCAAAACTCAGCACATAGCTCATTAAAAAAATGTTTATAATATCATCGGACACTTATGTTGAGAAAGAAAATATTCTTTTAATTGCACGTGTTTTGCTATGACCCAATAATTTTTTATGTTCAACGTCAACATGTTTACAAATCTCCTTAAGTTTTTCTACTCTTATTGTGTAAATGTAAAAGAACGAGTAAATTTTTACAATTATCACTTCAATATCAACTGGTGGAAAATCGGCAGCAGTTTGATTACAATTAATTGTTCAAGATATGATAAACACAATTCACACCAATTAGGTTTTTTCCAATAAAATTTTGCATTATTTCGTCAATTTCTGCACTTCCAAACTTGCAATTACTATTGTCACCACAAAATGCTATCATTTTACTATTTATTACATTATTTGTTATTGTTATTTGGAAATAACATCAGAGTTTTCAGCTTGAAGCTCATTTACTGCTAGAATTTCAACCATAATTCCTTTTTTTAAGGTTAGCTTACATCCGTGTTTGGAACAATTTAAATATATTGTAATGCAGCTGGCCTCAAATAAGTCAGTTTTTATCAAATTCCATGAGACAGATTTTAATAATTTCATATTTTGTTTGAGCACAGGCATATTTTTATTCAAAACTGATTAAATCTTGTTTGAATAAAAATATGCCTGTGCTCAAACAAAATATGAAATTATTAAAATCTGTCTCATGGAATTTGATAAAAACTGACTTATTTGAGGCCAGCTGCATTACAATATATTTAAATTGTTCCAAACACGGATGTAAGCTAACCTTAAAAAAAGGAATTATGGTTGAAATTCTAGCAGTAAATGAGCTTCAAGCTGAAAACTCTGATGTTATTTCCAAATAACAATAACAAATAATGTAATAAATAGTAAAATGATAGCATTTTGTGGTGACAATAGTAATTGCAAGTTTGGAAGTGCAGAAATTGACGAAATAATGCAAAATTTTATTGGAAAAAACCTAATTGGTGTGAATTGTGTTTATCATATCTTGAACAATTAATTGTAATCAAACTGCTGCCGATTTTCCACCAGTTGATATTGAAGTGATAATTGTAAAAATTTACTCGTTCTTTTACATTTACACAATAAGAGTAGAAAAACTTAAGGAGATTTGTAAACATGTTGACGTTGAACATAAAAAATTATTGGGTCATAGCAAAACACGTGCAATTAAAAGAATATTTTCTTTCTCAACATAAGTGTCCGATGATATTATAAACATTTTTTTAATGAGCTATGTGCTGAGTTTTGGTTACTTTTTGTACATAGTCAAGCTCTTATATTCCATAACTATATTTGTCGTCTAGAGTCACAACACATTTCAATGCCCGAGGCTGCTCTGAATTTAAAGGACTTGAAATTTTGTATGGCCTCTGTATTGACTATTGAAATCAATTGGAGGCAGCATTTAGGAACATGCTCTAAAAGATTATTAGCTAAAGACTCTAAGCATTCGGGCATAAAACGAATTGTATATAAAAATCTAAGTTCAAGCAAAGAATATACACTATAAGAAGACCCATGTCGAACAAACTATGAAATAAAATTTTAATATCTTTATTGGTGCCGGGGGTAAGGGAAAAACGAAGAAAAAAAGCAGAAACCAACGTGTTAGATCGTTGGTCATCGAACACGTTTAAAGTTGGTTTCATAAAATTTAACATAATATTTAAGGGAAGGTGAAAAAAAAACAAAAGCAAAAAATATATGCAAATTTGTTTGAAGAACTTTACAGAAAATTCTAGAGCTGTACCGAACTGAATCAAACGTTCTCAAACACTCTCAAACGCTCGTTTTTGACAAGAACCTCTAATCAAACCCATGTAATTTAAATGGGTTTGATTAGAGGTTCTTGTCAAAAACGAGCGTTTGATTCAGTTCGGTAGAGCTCTAGAAACTTCTACTTTCATTTCAAAACTTTGTTAATGATTGAGCTGCAATATTTATGTGTGTGTGTAATTTTCTTTTGCTTCACATGATGAATGCAAGTGAGAAAAAAAACAATTCAATATCGGACAGGAAATGCTACGTACGGATATGTAAAAGATCTATAAGACATTTCAAAGGTTTAAGATTTTTTCGTTTTAGGGCAAATTTGGCGGGGAAAATAACTAATTCCTGAAGAAGATTATACAAAAATCTTTATATATGCTAACGTAATTTTAAAAGCTCATTCATTTGGATAAAAAACTAAAGCCGGAAGCAAAGACTCTATAATATAAAGATGTTGCACGCCATTCTATTATTAAAATTAAAAAATTTTGTGCTTCTATATGATGCGGGGACAAGTATGTAGCAACGAAATCCAATGTCTTATTTATTCTCTTTCTCATGTTTACTGCAATTACAATTTTTGAGTAACTTAATATATTTTCTTACACTTTGTGTTGTGTATGTTTGTATATTTTTATATATGTACATACACACATAAGTATGGCTGTTATTTATTTATAATAGTTCTTTCATACTATTGCAAAGGCCGAAGAAAACTGTCCTTTTATTGTTTCATTTTTTCCAAATGTACATACATTTTTATTTTCTACAATGTTTAGTCTGCACTCACTGAAATTTTTTCTATAGAAAATATTATAAAATGTTTCATATATTTTTCTAAAATACATCTCTATTAATATAATATGAAAAATTGTTTATAGTAAAAAATTCATTCATAATGAAAATGCTTGTAGAAAAAATTTCAGAACAAAAATATTTCTATAGAAAACAATTCTTTGATTATAATTTTCAGGACCTATATTTCTTCATAAAAAAATGTAATAAAAATCTTTCAATAGAAAACATTTTATAATGAAAATATTTATGTAAAAAATATATGCAGAAAGAAAACTTTTTATTACCACTCATTTTCTATAAAATATTCTGTATGGATAATTTTTGTGTCGGAAAGTTTGTGTATCAAAAAATGTACCGTAGAAAAGTTTTTATAAAAAATGTGTTGTATCTACATAGAATAGAAATGCTGAATCTTCTTATAATAACTTTACTGCGCGAGCATTCTTAATGGAAGATCTGTAAGTACATATCATCTAGTGCTCAGAAGGTTAACATTTTAAATCATTAAAAAAGGAAACTACTTTTGTTGTTGTTTTATTTCCAATAAAGTAATTTGAATTTAAATGGTATTGATATTTTATTTTGCGAAGTTAAAAGTAATCCTCAAAAATTGCATCAGATGTTGCACATGTATGTAGGTATTAACACTTCGGTGCGAATCGAAATATATATATATTTGTTTCTACACAAATAAAATTCATATTCTTTACCCTACATTAATACAAACAACTGTTAAGCTCATTTTCTTATTCACATACATACATATAATATTAAAGAATAATGCGTTTGACGAAAGATATTCTAAGTAAATGGTTTTGGTTGTGGACGAAATCATCATAAGAAAAGCGTCAGAGTTTAGATTTAATAGATGGACTCGAAACAACAGGGTTTGTAAAAACTAGAAGTACTGGTACTCATGCATGTGTTTTTATGGTAAAAGCATTGTTTTCTAATTGGAGTATTGTTTGAAAAAATTCGCGTGAGATTCAGAACTCAATTTTTTAGCAGAACTGTTGCAGCTGCTATTAAAACAATATGCAAGATTACACAACAGCAAAGCTTGTGGAAAAAATTGATAAGATTTTCGATTGTCTTAGTAGTGGTTCCCTTTATGGCGATAGCTGCTACAGATCTGCAGTTCAACTTAACAATGAACCTCACAAATTTATACATGGACAGTTCTATGTAGCGTGTTCGTGCGTTAGCAAACCATCGGTTTTGTACATTTGCATCGAAAATGGAAAAACAACAAATGTTGTTTACCACAGAGCATTACAATAAAAGCAGTTTATCACTAATTTAAATAAATTCTAATTAATTTTTTAAATATATATATATATATATATATATATATATATTCGGTGTAAATACACAAAACCGATGGTTTGCCAACGCGCGAACACGCTACATAAAACTGTCCATGTGAGAAGACTGGATGCACTAAATTCACTCCACAAATTTCTAAAGATTGGCCTTCCGCCTAATTAATGGTAATAGCAAACGCAAGGCGAAAAGGAAACTGAAGTTGTTAAATTCAAATATATATATCAGACGGAATCATTGGGATACGTGGAATGAATACATCTTCGCCTTTTAATTTTCCAGTTAAAATAGTAGCTTCAATTACATAAGCCATCAACCTTTTAAAAGCAAGTCTTCTACCATTACACAAACGGGGTCGATTGATATTACGAAGCATAATAATAGTGGGTTCAGCTTTCTATTGGAGATAATGCGGAGGCAATCAAATCATGGTAAGTCCAAAGAATTCAAAAATTCTGTTGGCTAATTCACAACATATCCTTCATTGGTAACAGTATCGACAGACTTGTACAATACTACTTCGCCAGGAATCTTTGATTGTATTGACATTCTGCAACTGAACCCGAACGTTGATAGTGAGTTTCGATTTTTTAACAAATCTTTATAAATATGAAGACTTTAAGCAAGCGTTAATGACGAGCAATGTTTGCCTAAAATCGCCTGGCAATAAAATCAACGCATCACCAAACAACATTGTTCTCTCCAAAGCTTCAACAGATTTCTTATTCGCGTACTCAAGCACATTGTCAACTTCATGCGATGTGATTTTATTCACCAACCATATTGAAATGTGAGCGTGTGGCAAACCACGCTTTTGCCACTCCACAGAATGCATCCAGAACTTCACTTCACCAAACACTTCAGATTTTACGCTAAAACCCATAAACGCTTTCAATTTCTGCTTAAAAACACGAGAAATGATATCATGGCAGTCGGTAGGACTTTGGCCAGCGAATAAATTATCTTTAATGTCACTCCATTGCGGATTACACGTAAATGCTATAAATAAATCTGGGCGACTGTAATGACGCACATAAGTTATTGCATCCTGCGCGTACTCATGCATATGACGTGGGCTGTGCATAATGTATTTAAATATTTATGTTTTTAGTGTTGTATTTATATGTAATTTATTTCATAGATCTCCGAAAATGTGATTTAGAAAAGCTAAGTATATAAATTAAATTAATGGTTTGACCAAAATTTAATTGTAATGAACTTAAAAACGAATTGTATTTCAGTTTTTCAAAATATTAACACAAATATTTCGAAATGATTGCAGTGTTCACTAAAATAATATATATATATATATAAATATATATATATATATATATATTTACATATATTGAAATATACTTATATATACATATACATATATATATATATATATATATATATATATATATATATATATATATATATATATATATATGTGTTGATATATATTTATGTGAAGATATAAACCATTATTTATATGTAGATTGAAATCATTTGTGAATTTTTATAGTTAATTTATTTAACATAATTCTCAGATGGTTTTTGGAAGTCTTTTAATAAGTTGAGAAGTTTGAAACTGTGCAAAACTGTGGTTGAAGTCTACTGACGATTTGGTAAGAAGCGCCAATGAAATGCATATAGACATTGCTTAACCACTCAACAAATAGATTTCATATTATAATAGTACAATGACAATATGTCAAAAAATTAGTTTATTAACAATTCAATTGAGATTTTATTTTTCATTTTGCCTTATAAATACCATCATTGTTATCCAAGGGATTTCTAATTGTATAAAGGTATAGAGAAATAAAATAGAGTCATATCGAATAAAAGTTGTTTGTTGGGTTTGGTTTGTATAAGTTTCATAGCCTGCTACACTTATTATAATGTGATTTTTTTAAATGGTTTGTGAATTTTTATAGTTAATTTATTTAACATAATTCTCAGATGGTTTTTGGAAGTCTTTTAATAAGTTGAGAAGTTTGAAACTGTGCAAAACTGTGGTTGAAGTCTACTGACGATTTGGTAAGAAGCACCAATGAAATGCATATAGACATTGCTTAACCACCCAACAAATAGATTTCAAAATAGTACAATGACAATATGTCAAAAAAAAATTAGTTTATTAAATATATATATATATATATATATATATATATATATATATATATTTCTATATATATATATATATATATATATATATATATATATATATCTAAATATATATATATATATATATAAATATATATATATATATATATATATATATATATATTTATATATATATGTATATATATATATATATATATATATATATATATGTATATATATATACATATAAATATATATATATATATATATATATATACATATATATATATATATATATATATATATATATATACATATATATATATATATATATATATTTATATATATATATATATATATATATATATATATATATATACAAGTAGTTTTTTATATAAGCAATCGTTTCAATATGTTGCTGAAAATTAAATTGACTTTGTAATATTTTTTCTTTAATCTAAATCGAACAATTGAATTATAAAGACCTAAACTTAATTTGTTATAAATATCAGAAGTTAATAGGTTATGGGCCCAGAAAAGGAATTGGCAAATGGTATTCCACAATTTAATGGTTGTGGATACGATAACTGGCAGTTTAGAGTCACGATTCATTTGGATTCACTAAATATTTTGGACGTTCTAACCGACGATACACCCGAAGATTCTAATGGTAGTGCTGAATTTTTAAAAAGAGATAAGAGGGCTAAAGACTGCTTGATAAGGTATATTCATGCTGATTGTTTAAGCTATGTAAGAGATAAGAAAACAGCTAAGGAATGTGGAACAGTTTAGAACAGGCTTTTGCTAAGAAGTCATTAGTAAATCAATTGGTTCTTCGAAGACAACTAGCAACACTACGTATGAGCTCTGCAGATTCCATTAAATTACATTTGGAAAATTTTGACAATATAATAAGACAGCTAAAAATTTCTGGAACTAATATAGAGGATAGTGATTTAATTACACAAATTTTTCTATCTTTACCCGAAAAATTCGATCCCTTGGTGACAGCATTGCAAAATATAGATGACAACAAGTTAACGTTTGAACTTGTGAAGGAAAGTTTAATTGCCGAAGAAATCAAGCTTAATAATCGTGTTCATACTGAGGAGGTAGAAAAGATTGCATTTTCAAGCAAGAAGAAGTTCAGTGGTAAATGTTACAAATGTAGCAGGTTCGGTCATCAAGCCAAAGATTGTAGAAGTCGTGAAGTTCGAAGTACTGAAAAAAGGTTTTGTTTTATGGCGTGTCGAAACTCAAATAAACATGCTGAGGGTTCCAAAGTGAAATTTATATTGGATTCGGGGGCTAGCGACCATCTTGTTAATGAAAGATGGTATATCTCTGATTTATTTAATCTTGAAGTTCCCGTTGAAATAAATATTTCAAAAGACCATTCATCAGTAATTTCTAAGTCAGGTGGAAAAATAGAATGTAAAACAAATATTGGAAATAGTATTACAATGAAGGATGTTCTATATGCACCAGATTTGCGAGATAACCTTATGTCAGTTCGAAAGTTAACAAAAGCTGGAGCAGAATTGAAATTTGTTGATAATCGGGCATTAATAATAAAAGATGAAATATTAATTGGTGTAGCCTATCTTCATGGAAGCCTTTATGAAATTGAAATCATTGTAGAAAAATGCGAAGCTTTTACGACTTATAGGTCGATATGGTCATATCGGAAAACAAGGCTTAGTTTCTTTGGTTAAGAGCAATATTATACCAGTTATAAAAATAAACTCAGAAAAGGTTAGTTTTTGTGATGTTTGTGTTGAATCAAAACATGTACGATGTCCGTTTGATGGCACTAGAAATAAAGCAACAAGAATTTTGGAAAGAATTCATACTGCCGTTTGTGGACCAATAGATCCAATTGCTATAGATGGGTCTCGTTATATTATTACATTTATTGATGACTTCAGTCATTTTACAGTTCTATATTTACTTTAAAAAAAATCGGAAGTTTTCAATGCTTTCAAGGAATATGAGGCAATGTCAACAGCTATGTTTAGTTCAAAAATATCAAGAGTTGCTACTGATCAAGGTCGTGAATATCTTTCAAAAGAACAGCATGAATGGTATAAGAAAAAGGGTATTCAAATTGAAACAACTATTTCATATAGTCCTCAACAGAATGGAGTTGCAGAACGTTTTAACCGCACATTATTGGAAAAAGTAAGAGCTATGATATTTAAATCTAATGTTCCGAAATTTTTGTGGAATGAGGCTGCAAGAGCTGCAATATATATAATAAATCGTTGCCATACAAGTTCTTTAAAAAACTCTCAAATACCTGCTGAAATTTGGTATGGAAAGAAACTTGATTTATCAAAGCTACGTGTTTTTGGTTGCAAAGCATATGCATGGATTCCTAGCCAATGCAGAAAAAAGCTAGATCCTAGAAGTCGTAAGGCAGTAATGATTGGTTACACTTCAAATGGATACCGTCTTTGGGACATGGAAAAACGAAAAGTATTCACAGCACGTGATATTAAATTTGACGAGTCAAGTTTTCCCTACAAAAGTGAAACGAAAATAGAAAATAAATGCATTGTAGTGAGTTATCAGCAAGAGGGGCGTAATGATGATGAAAATTGTGCTGATATCAATGCAAAATCTCAATTGCCTATTAATGAAAATTGTGTTGTGGCAGAAGAGAATTACAATGAAGATGAATCAATATCAAGTATTTTAACTAGTGATAATGAAACGATTTTGAATACAAATAATTCTCCTCCTGAAGCAGTCACGGCGCTCCCATCGCAGAGAGCAAAAAGAGTTGAATCTACCAGACATAGCAATAGAGAACGTCGATTTCCCAGTAAGTTATTTGATTATATTACCAGCTTACAAGCGGAATCTGCTGTTGATGTTTTTAAGTTTGCACCTGAAAATTATAAAGATATATTTTGAAGACCTGATATGGAACAATGGAAGACACCTATATATGATGAATTAAAGTCAATGGAAATAAATAATGTATGGACAGTAATTAAACAACCTCCAAAATCAAAACTTTTAAGGTCAAAATGGGTTTTTCGTATAAAAGAAGATGAACTAGGAAGACCTTCAAGATACAAAGCACGTCTTGTAGCAAAGGGGTTCTTACAAAAGCAGGGTGTAGACTACAGCGAAACATATGCACCAGTAGCCAAGTTAAGTACAGTACGTGTGGTCCTTGCAGTTGGATTGCATAGAAATTATCACTTTCATCAATTGGATGTTAAGACAGCTTTCCTTCATGGGAATTTAGATGAACACATTTATCTAGCACCACCTGAAGGTGTTGAATTAAGAGAGGGAATGGTTCTAAAGCTGAATAAATCTTTGTATGGGCTCAAGCAAGCTCCTCGTAGTTGGAATAGCAAATTCAATGAATTCTTATTGTCATTGGGATTTCAAAGGTCAAATAGAGATTATTGTTTATATACAAAAATCGAAAAGGAAATAGTTCTTATAGTGGTTCTATATGTCGATGATTTACTAATTGTTGGAAAAGAGTTGAATAGTATAGAGAAATCAAAAAGAGATCTTTCAACAAAATTTGAAATGAGTGACTGTGGCACCTTAAAGTATTTTCTTGGAATAAAAATTGAATACGAAGAAGAAAGAATAAAGTTATCTCAAGAATCAAGTATTGAAAAAGTTTTAAGGAACTTCGGAATGAGCGATTGTAATCCTGTAAAAACTCCAATGGAAAAAGGATTACAACTGTCATCCGAAAATCATACAAATAAAAAAGTCAATGAAACATATCGTGAACTACTTGGTAGTTTGATGTATATTATGCTTAGTTCTAGGCCCGATATTTGTTTTTGTGTGGCTTATATGGGACGATTTCTAGAAAATCCAAATGAAACACACTGGCAACATTTGAAAAGAATTGTACGCTATCTTAAGGGGACAAAGAATATGAAACTGACATATTTTCGGAAAAATGAAATTCCAATTGTAGGGCATGCTGATGCTGATTGGGCAAATGATAGAGATGACCGTAAATCGGTCAGTGGTTATTTGTTTAAAGTTTATGGTTGTTGTGTATCTTGGTCTTCAAAGAAACAACAAACTGTGGCAACTTCTTCAAGCGAAGCAGAGTATATTGCTTTGAGCTCTGCAGTATCTGAAGCTTTATGGCTATGAGGCTTAATGCAGGATTTACAAGAAATAACAAATGAAAACGTAACGACAATATACGAAGACAACAAAGGTTGTATAGGAATGGCAAACACTTCTGAAAATAAACGAGCTAAACATATAGATATTAAACACCACTTCATTCGTGGTAATGTTGCTAAAGGATTTGTAAAAATTGAATCTATTAGTTCTAAAGATCAAGAAGCCGATATATTTACAAAGTCCTTGGATATTAAACATTTTCAAGACATTTGTGATAAAATGGGGTTAAACGATTGAGAAAGGATGTTGAAATACAAGTAGTTTTTTATATAAGCAATCGTTTCTTTAATCTAAATCGAACAATTGAATAATAAACACCTAAACTTAATTTGTTATAAATATCAGAAGTCAATATATTTATATATATATATATATATATATATATATATATATATATATATTTATATATATATATATATATATATATATATATAAATATATATATATATATATATATATATATATGTATATATTTATATATATATATATATATATATATATATATATATTTATATATATATATATATATATATATATAAATATATATATATATATATATATGTATATATTTATATATATATATATATATATATATATATATACATATATATATATATATATATATATATATATATATACATATATATATGTATATATATATATATATATATATATATATATATATATATACATATATATATATATATATATATATATATATATATATTTATTTATATATAGGTATATATATATATATATATATATATATATTTATATATAGATATATATATATATATATATATATATATATATAGGCAAATCCCGGTATAACGAACGATATAATGTCAGGCCCATTCGTTATACCGAAAAATTCGTTATATCGCAAAGTTTTTTAAGTGTTATTTTTATTATTATTACTGTAGGTATATAAACAAAAATTATTGAGTTCATACATATTATAAATAATTTTTGATTCCATGATTCTTAGTATGCATATTCAATGAAACTCTTTTTCTGTTTCCCATTTTGGATTTACATATGCACTTGCGCAGCTCAATATACAATAACATATATGCTAAATACATGCTAACGGTACATAATTTTTTTACTTTTGCTTTGCTGCTGAATGTAGACTTATTTTCCATTCTAAAAATGTTGCTAGAATGGTTTTGGTAATTTTTTTAACATTCGTTATATCCAGTACAAAAGCAATGTAATATTCGCTATATAAGGTTGTTAATGTAAAAAATGTAGACGTTCGTTATATCGGATTTTCGATATAACGAGATTTGTTATACCGGGATTTGTCTGTATATGCATACATATATATATGTATATATATATATATATATATATATATATATATATCTAAATATATATATATATATATATATATATATATATATATACATATATATATATATATATCTAAATATATATATATATATATATATATATATATATATATATACATATATATATATATATATATATATATATATATATCTAAATATATATATATATATATATATATATATATACATATATATATCTATATAAATATATATATATATATATATATATATATATATACATATATATATATATATATATATATATATATATATATATATATAAACATATATATATATATATATATATATATATATATATATCTAAATATATATATATATATATATATATATATATTGATATATACATTTAAATATATATATATATATATATATATATATATATACAATAATATGAAATGTATTTGTTGTTATATGCATTTGCATTGGCGCTCTTTACCAAATCGTCAGCAGCCTTCAATCACAGTCTTTTAATAAGTTGAGAAGTTTGAAATCCCTATTTTCCTTTGGCCCAAGATTATTTTCGTCGCTTCTGCGCGGAAATGCTCTTACCATATCCCCTGCCTGCGTCTGCTTTTGCAATGTGCTTTGCCCTTACTAGCAGTTCTACTGCTTACTTCATCTAACTTTCGCATATAAAATACCTGTATATCTCGAGACATCGAAACTGTATTCTTGTAGACATTCGATATTGACTTGAAAAAGTCTATGAGCTTCGCTAACTTTTCTCCAAGTTTGGTGAATTTCCTCTTGCCAAGGAATATACACTGTAAGAAGACGCATGTCGAACAAAGCATGAAACAAAATTTTAAAATCTTCATTGGTGTCGGGGGTATGGGAAAAAACGAAAAAAAAGCAGAAACCAACGTGTTAGATCGTTGGTCATCGAACACGTTTAAAGTTGGTTTTATAAAATTTAACATAATATTTAAGGAAGGTTAAATTAGCAAAACACACATGCAAACTTGTTTGAAGATCTTCACAAAAAATTCTACTTTCATTTCAAAACATTGTTAATGATTGAGCTACAATATATATGTGCGTGTGTAATTTTCTTTTTTTTTTACATGATGAATGCAAGTGAGAAAAAAATTTAATATAGGGCAGGATATGGTGCGTAAAAGTGTGTAAAAGATCTAAAAGACGTTTTAAAGATTTACGATTTTTTATTAGTTTTAGGGCAAATTTGGCGGGGAAAATGTCTAATTCCTGAAGATTACACAAAAATCTTTATATATGCAACCGTAATTTTGAAAGCTCTTTCATTTGGATAAAAACCTAAAGGAGGAAGCAAAGACTCTATAATATAAAGATGTTGCACGCCATATATGTATGTATTATTAAATGTAAAAAATTTTGTGCTTCTCCATGATGCGGGGGACAAGTATGTAGCAACGAAATTCAATGGCTTATTTATTCTCTTTCTCATTTCTTTTGCAAGCACAATTTTTGAGTAACTTAATAGGTGTGATCACGTGCCCGCGGGCTCCCAATTTTACCCAAAACTGTTCCCGTACTCAAAGTTAGGGCAAGTGAGAGAGATTGTAATAGAACAACATTCTTCTTCTTCTTGCACGAAACAGCCCGAAAAATTTCTTCGGGCAGATTAGGGAAATAGTCTAACGATCAGCTGTTTTAATAAGATAAACAATTAAAAACTGCAAAAAGCTATTATTAAAAGATTTTAAATAAAAATTGTAATAAAATAACAGTAAATGACGAATAAATAAAGTACTGCTTGAGTTTAACTTGCATGCAGACGCCATATACCATATATTACAATGCCAGACCACTACGACGTTTTCTTTTGGTTTTTTTGTGTTCCCGTACTTTTGTACATTTTTAACAATATGTCAGAGAATTTTTTGCTTACTCTCACTTTACCGAACTTTGCCCAAAAAGTATGGGATCACACCTAATATATTTCCTTGCACTTTGTGTTGTGTATGTTTGCATATTTGTATATATGTACATACACACAAAAGTATAGCTGTTATTTATTTATAATAGTTCTTTCATACTATTGCAAAGGCCGGAGAAAAATGTCCTTTTATTGTTTTATTTTTCCAAATGTACATACATTTTTATTTTTTACAATGTTTAGTCTGCATACACTGAAATTTTTTTATAGAAAATATTATAAGATTTTTCATATATATTTTTCTAAAAAATATCTCTATTAATATTTTTAGATAAAAAATATTTTATAATGAAAAATGAAATGAACAAAAATTTTCCTATAGAAATAAATTCCTTC
Organism: Linnaemya vulpina; assembly: GCA_963675445.1. Lineage (NCBI taxonomy): Eukaryota > Metazoa > Arthropoda > Insecta > Diptera > Tachinidae > Linnaemya > Linnaemya vulpina. The sequence goes on along the minus strand of OY776277.1, from coordinate 66,795,491 downwards.
ATTGAAATTTCATAAAATATTGTAATAAGAATCTTTCAATAGAAAAAATTTTATAATAAAAAAAATTTTGGAAAGATGTATATACAGAAAGAAAACTTTTCATTACAACTAATTTTCTATAAAATATTCTGTATCGATAATTTTCCGTAGACAAGTTTCAATAAAAAATTTGTTGTACATAGAATAGAAATACTTAATCCTCGAATATTGCATCAGAAATTGCACATGTATTAACACTTCGGTGCAAATCGATATTTATTTGTGTCTACACAAATAAAATACATATTCTTTACACTACATTAATACACACAATTGTTAAACTCATTTTTTTATTTACATATATATATATATATATATATATATATATATATATATATATATATATAGAATAATGCTTTTGAGGTCGTAAAGCAAAAATGCTTGCAGTTGGACGATAGAGACCCTAAGTAAATGGTTTTCGTTATGGACGAAATGATCATAAGAAAAGAGTTTTTCCAATTTTCATTGGTAGCTCAAGCCTAAGCTCGAATTGTACGTGATTTGTTTATTCTATGAACATTTTATTTTTGCTATATTAATATTTATATAGGCTAATTGTTTTAACTTAGTTAGTTAGTTGATACAGTTCTCGGATTCTTTTTCACAATAAATTTTTTGTAAATACGAACTGTTATCACATTCAACTAAGCCACCTAAACAGTGGTGATAAACATGAGCACTGAAGATGCAGGTGTTGCGACTTTCGAGAACAGCTGTTCTGCTCTGCTGTGTAATTTGAATAAAACTGATGTTGACTTTCCTGTGTGCCTAGGAATATTTATCATGATGTCTTTCTGAGATTTTAACTAAGTTAGAACAATTAGCCTATATAAATATTAATATAGCAAAAATGAAATGTTCATAAAATAAACAAATCAAAACTATTTTATGCCTGTTTAAGAGTTACTTTGGTAAAAAAACAAACAAAAAGAAGTAGTAGGATACTGTATGTGCCAGGTCAATTAAAATTCTCAAATTTCGCCAATTAAATTTAAAATTTTTAAATTTTTATTGCCAAAATTCTCAAATTTCAGCAAAATTCTCAAATTTCATTTTGTGCGTGTGTGTGTATTTTTTCCCACGGTTTAATAGGGTGTTTACATTGTTGTTGTTTTTTTATAATGTTGGGGTAGGCGTGGGAATTTGTGTCTGTCCATATGTGACCTTGAGAATACATGTCCGTCCGTATGTGAGCGTGGGAATTTGTGTCTGTCCATATGTGACCTTGAAAATACATGTCCGTCCATATGTGAGCGTGGGAACTTCTGTCCGTCCATATGTGAGCGTAGGAACTTCTGTCCGTCCATATGTGAGAGTGGGAACTCTCACACTCTCTGTACGCCTGGTGAATAGTAAAAGCATTTTTAGGAATTACACTATTTCAAAAGTGTTGTAGTTATATATGGATGGCCCTAATGCATTTGGCTCGTTTCTTCTTGCTGTAGTTAGATTCCTTCTTTTTATTTTTTGCTTATTAAAACTTTGCTGTGTTTACTTAGGATTTGTCGTCCACCAATTCAGTGTTTTTTTAAACTTTTTTTCATATATTAGAATGTAGGGAATAATTCCATCGTTCTGATCTTGGCGACATTGAAAATTGATTCCCTGTTTATTTATATTGAATTTGTTTATTTTATGTATGACGATCATCGATGGAGTTTATGTGGTGTTCTGGGTGGTGTGATTTCTATATTTTTCTGTGTGTTATGTTTAAGTGTGGTTTGTATGTGTTCTATTGTTTTGAGCGGCAATCAGAGTCTTTGTCTGTCAGGCAGACTGTCTGTGTGTGTGTGTCTGACTATTGGTGAGTCTGTATGACAGTCCGCTTTTTTGCTTTCCTGGACTTAGCGCAAGTGGGTCAGCAAGAAATGTGATAAAATGTACATATTCATACGGGCATAAATATCAAAAAATTTATTTCATTTACGCATATACATACAAACAAATAATAATCGTTTATTCTATGTGCCCAAATATTCCCTTGACCATTCGAATGAATGAACCATTGTGTTTGTTTGTTTGTGTGTTCTCTGAAAAAAATATGTATGTAGGTTTTTATTTGAAATAAAAAGACATTTATTTTAATTTTTATAAGCATTTATTTAAAAGTATAAAATATATATATAAAAATATACCTCTTTTTCTTGCGATGTATGGACACGATCAATTGTTGTTAGAGGCAGCGGATGTAGTAGAGGCAAATTTAAATTGAGATATAAATAAAAATATATACATAATTTGATAAATATTACATATTAATAAAAATTAAAACAATGCATATGTTTCAACAATGGTTCATTCATTCAAATGGTCAAGGGAATATTTGGGCACATAGAATAAACGATTATTATTTGTTTGTATGTAAATGCGTAAATGAAATAAATTTGTAGATATTTATGTACGCATGAACATGTACATCTTATCACATTTCACAGTGACCCACTTGCGCAAAATCCAGGAAAGCAAAAAAACGGACTGTCATACAGGCTCACCAATCGTCACTCACACACACACAGCCTGTCTGACAGGCAGAAATTCCAATCGCCACTCAGAACACAAAAACACACACACACACACTTAAACATAGCATAAATATTCATATTCTACAAAATACAGAAATCGCACCACCATCCAGATCCCCAAATAAAATCCATCGATGATCGTCATGTATAAGGTAAACAAAATATCAGTGTCAATATTTATGCAATAGTAAATTTTTTTTCACAACGTCTTCAAGATCAGAAAAATCAAATTATTCCCCCAGACTCAAGCATTGCAAACAAAAAAGAAATAACTGAATTGCTGGATAAAATATCTATGGACGGACAGAAGTTCCCACGCTCACATATGGACGCACAAAAATTCTCCCGCTCACATACTGACGGACATGTATTTTCAAGGTCACATATGGACAGACACAAATCCCCACGCTCACGTACGGACGGACATGTATTCTCAAGGTCACATATGGACAGACACAAATTCCCACGCCTACCCCAACATTATAAAAAAAAAACAACAATGTGAACACCACTATTACACGGCGGAAAAATACACACACACACACAAAATGAAATTTGTGAATTTTGCTGAAATTTGAGAATTTTGGCAATTAAAATTGAAAAATTTTATATTTAATTGCCGAAATTTGAGAATTTCAAATGTCCTGGCCCATACAGTATCCTACTACTAAAAAATAATAATAATAAATTTTAGCTTCCAGGTATGTGAAATTGAAATTGTTTTATACATAAAAGCAACGAAAAAGCAACTAACGTCGTTTATATTTACTAATTAAACTATTTTTTAATATAGGAAAAACAAAATTGGTATCAAGTATTTAAAATAAATCAAAATTTCGATTCCAGGTTTGAATATTTGCAATATTTTGTATCACATGAAAGTTACCAAAATGGTTATAAATTTGCAGTTTTGCATAAATAAAACCGCTTTACACATTATGAAGATTTGTACTGGTAAAAAATTAAAATCCAAGGGTGCGAAATTTTGATTTTTTTTATGTATAAAAGTAACCAAAATATGCAGCTGAAGTTGTTTTTTTTCGCTTACTGAAACTATTTTATAAATTAGAAAGCACAAAATTGGTACTTAAACATATATATAATGCCAGACGTATGCTGGTGAAGGGTATATAAGATTCGGCAAAGCCGAATATAGCACTTATATTTGTTTTATATTATTATTAAAAAGAAAAGTAAACTAAAGCAGATATACCGATTGAAAAATAAAAATCAAAATCAATAAAAAAAAAACAAACACTAAAATAATTAAATAATTTTAATAAAATATCAAATATGGATGATTTTTAAATCATTATATTTCAAAAGTTGGCATAGAAAACACCAAAACCTTCTTATACATAAATTAGTATATATATATATATATATATATATATATATATCAGAAAATAAGATTATTGATGCATAAAAGTCGTTTTGTGATGTGCCTGGTTTTTCGGGTCCAACGAAGCTGACTATTTTTGTCTTTTAAGTACATATTTGGGCTAAATTCTTCACAACTTTTCTTACAGTGTTGCTATAAATATTTACATTTTAGGATTTTTTCATTGTTTCTATTACATTTCTGAATAAAAAAATATAATTGCAAGCATTTTTATTGAAAAGTGAATGTTTTTATATAAATTTTTCCAAACCCATTTTTGGTTACTTAAAAGTTATGAAAAAATTACCAAAATAATTTGACTTTAAAGCCGTGTAACTTTTTATAAGTGTAACGCACATCAAAAACCAAACCACCACTGGAATCGTGGTAGTGATAAATTCGGAAGTTTTTTTTTTATTTTTTTCCACTAGACAGCTTACTGTGCATCGTGTTGAATTTTCTTCTTTTAATATGTGTGTAAAGTACCACAAAAATAAGCATATATTTTTTTCTATATAATCTTCAAATATAATTTAATATTCGGTCTTAAGACAGTTTCAAATTTTCATCACTGTTACCAGAGCGAAAAATTTAGCATTACACATATTTTCAATCCAATGATCTAAGAATTAAAAAAGAACTACGGATATATATATATATATATATATATATATATATATATCACTGCTTGCAAAGAGACCCATGGGATCTTAACGTGACTGCACAACGAACGGAGATAGCGGCTGCGAGTTTGTGTCCAATCGAATGGACAATACAAAAATTAATTTAAAATCAGGCGTGGAAATCTCATGATATGAAGAGAATAAAAATCCATATTCATTCTTGAAGAAACCGGTTATCATGAGGTCGCCTTCTATAGTAGTGAATATTCCGGATGGGGGAAATTTAGCACCATAGCTGGTGGTAGGCAAGAGCAAAGATTATGTATATAAGATAGAGCATGACAACCACGAAAAAATTTACAAGTGGGTTGTAATATTACGAGCCGCATCGAGCATATTCGTCAAACATATTTCATCTTGTTTTGTGTAGTTACTTGTTTGTATAACACAAAAAATTTGTTAGTTTGTCTAGAGCATTCAACAATGAAACTTGTGAGTTGGAACGTGGTATCATTTGTTGCAGAAACGTGTTGTTGTTCATGTACTTTTATGTTGCATAGAATAGTTCCTTTGTTCTTAAAAAACCTGCTCTTTTGAATCCATCTATTAAATCTAATCTCTGATTATACCTTAACTCTTTTCTTATGATCATTTCGTCCATAACGAAAACCATTTACTTAGGATCTCTATCGTCCAACTGCAAGCATTTTTGCTTTACGACCTCAAAAGCATTATTCTATATATATATATATATATATATATATATATATATATATGTAAATAAAAAAATGAGTTTAACAATTGTGTGTATTAATGTAGTGTAAAGAATATGTATTTTATTTGTGTAGATACAAATAAATATCGATTTGCACCGAAGTGTTAATACATGTGCAATTTCTGATGCAATATTCGAGGATTAAGTATTTCTATTCTATGTACAACAAATTTTTTATTGAAACTTGTCTACGGAAAATTATCGATACAGAATATTTTATAGAAAATTAGTTGTAATGAAAAGTTTTCTTTCTGTATATACATCTTTCCAAAATTTTTTTTATTATAAAATTTTTTCTATTGAAAGATTCTTATTACAATATTTTATGAAATTTCAATGAAGGAATTTATTTCTATAGAAAAATTTTTGTTCATTTCATTTTTCATTATAAAATATTTTTTATCTAAAAATATTAATAGAGATATTTTTTAGAAAAATATATATGAAAAATCTTATAATATTTTCTATAAAAAAATTTCAGTGTATGCAGACTAAACATTGTAAAAAATAAAAATGTATGTACATTTGGAAAAATAAAACAATAAAAGGACATTTTTCTCCGGCCTTTGCAATAGTATGAAAGAACTATTATAAATAAATAACAGCTATACTTTTGTGTGTATGTACATATATACAAATATGCAAACATACACAACACAAAGTGCAAGGAAATATATTAGGTGTGATCCCATACTTTTTGAGCAAAGTTCGGTAAAGTGAGAGTAAGCAAAAAATTCTCTGACATATTGTTAAAAATGTACAAAAGTACGGGAACACAAAAAAACCAAAAGAAAACGTCGTAGTGGTCTGGCATTGTAATATATGGTATATGGCGTCTGCATGCAAGTTAAACTCAAGCAGTACTTTATTTATCCGTCATTTACTGTTATTTTATTACAATTTTTGTTTAAAATCTTTTAATAATAGCTTTTTGCAGTTTTTAATTGTTTATCTTATTAAAACAGCTGATCGTTAGACTATTTCCCTAATCTGCCCGAAGAAATTTTTCGGGCTGTTTCGTGCAAGAAGAAGAAGAATGTTGTTCTATTACAATCTCTCTCACTTGCCCTAACTTTGAGTACGGGAACAGTTTTGGGTAAAATTGGGAGCCCGCGGGCACGTGATCACACCTATTAAGTTACTCAAAAATTGTGCTTGCAAAAGAAATGAGAAAGAGAATAAATAAGCCATTGAATTTCGTTGCTACATACTTGTCCCCCGCATCATGGAGAAGCACAAAATTTTTTACATTTAATAATACATACATATATGGCGTGCAACATCTTTATATTATAGAGTCTTTGCTTCCTCCTTTAGGTTTTTATCCAAATGAAAGAGCTTTCAAAATTACGGTTGCATATATAAAGATTTTTGTGTAATCTTCAGGAATTAGACATTTTCCCCGCCAAATTTGCCCTAAAACTAATAAAAAATCGTAAATCTTTAAAACGTCTTTTAGATCTTTTACACACTTTTACGCACCATATCCTGCCCTATATTAAATTTTTTTCTCACTTGCATTCATCATGTAAAAAAAAAAGAAAATTACACACGCACATATATATTGTAGCTCAATCATTAACAATGTTTTGAAATGAAAGTAGAATTTTTTGTGAAGATCTTCAAACAAGTTTGCATGTGTGTTTTGCTAATTTAACCTTCCTTAAATATTATGTTAAATTTTATAAAACCAACTTTAAACGTGTTCGATGACCAACGATCTAACACGTTGGTTTCTGCTTTTTTTTCGTTTTTTCCCATACCCCCGACACCAATGAAGATTTTAAAATTTTGTTTCATGCTTTGTTCGACATGCGTCTTCTTACAGTGTATATTCCTTGGCAAGAGGAAATTCATCAAACTTGGAGAAAAGTTAGCGAAGCTCATAGACTTTTTCAAGTCAATATCGAATGTCTACAAGAATACAGTTTCGATGTCTCGAGATATACAGGTATTTTATATGCGAAAGTTAGATGAAGTAAGCAGTAGAACTGCTAGTAAGGGCAAAGCACATTGCAAAAGCAGACGCAGGCAGGGGATATGGTAAGAGCATTTCCGCGCAGAAGCGACGAAAATAATCTTGGGCCAAAGGAAAATAGGGATTTCAAACTTCTCAACTTATTAAAAGACTGTGATTGAAGGCTGCTGACGATTTGGTAAAGAGCGCCAATGCAAATGCATATAACAACAAATACATTTCATATTATTGTATATATATATATATATATATATATATATTTAAATGTATATATCAATATATATATATATATATATATATATATATATATATATATATTTAGATATATATATATATATATATATATATATATGTTTATATATATATATATATATATATATATATATATATATATATGTATATATATATATATATATATATATATATATATTTATATAGATATATATATGTATATATATATATATATATATATATATATATATATATATATATATTTAGATATATATATATATATATATATATATATATATATGTATATATATATATATATATATATATATATATATATTTAGATATATATATATATATGTATATATATATATATATATATATATATATATATTTAGATATATATATATATATATATATATATATATATATATATATATACATATATATATGTATGCATATACAGACAAATCCCGGTATAACAAATCTCGTTATATCGAAAATCCGATATAACGAACGTCTACATTTTTTACATTAACAACCTTATATAGCGAATATTACATTGCTTTTGTACTGGATATAACGAATGTTAAAAAAATTACCAAAACCATTCTAGCAACATTTTTAGAATGGAAAATAAGTCTACATTCAGCAGCAAAGCAAAAGTAAAAAAATTATGTACCGTTAGCATGTATTTAGCATATATGTTATTGTATATTGAGCTGCGCAAGTGCATATGTAAATCCAAAATGGGAAACAGAAAAAGAGTTTCATTGAATATGCATACTAAGAATCATGGAATCAAAAATTATTTATAATATGTATGAACTCAATAATTTTTGTTTTTATACCTACAGTAATAATAATAAAAATAACACTTAAAAAACTTTGCGATATAACGAATTTTTCGGTATAACGAATGGGCCTGACATTATATCGTTCGTTATACCGGGATTTGCCTATATATATATATATATATATATATATATATCTATATATAAATATATATATATATATATATATATATATATATATATATATATATATATACCTATATATAAATAAATATATATATATATATATATATATATATATATATATGTATATATATATATATATATATATATATATATATATATATTTATATAGATATATATATGTATATATATATATATATATATATATATTTAGATATATATATATATATATATATATATATATATATATACAATAATATGAAATGTATTTGTTGTTATATGCATTTGCATTGGCGCTCTTTACCAAATCGTCAGCAGCCTTCAATCACAGTCTTTTAATAAGTTGAGAAGTTTGAAATCCCTATTTTCCTTTGGCCCAAGATTATTTTCGTCTCTTCTGCGCGGAAATGCTCTTACCATATCCCCTGCCTGCGTCTGCTTTTGCAATGTGCTTTGCCCTTACTAGCAGTTCTACTGCTTACTTCATCTAACTTTCGCATATACAATACCTGTATATCTCGAGACATCGAAACTGTATTCTTGTAGACATTCGATATTGACTTGAAAAAGTCTATGAGCTTCGCTAACTTTTCTCCAAGTTTGATGAATTTCCTCTTGCCAAGGAATATACACTGTAAGAAGACGCATGTCGAACAAAGCATGAAACAAAATTTTAAAATCTTCATTGGTGTCGGGGGTATGGGAAAAAACGAAAAAAAAAGCAGAAACCAACGTGTTAGATCGTTGGTCATCGAACACGTTTAAAGTTGGTTTTATAAAATTTAACATAATATTTAAGGAAGGTTAAATTAGCAAAACACACATGCAAAAAACACATGCAAACTTGTTTGAAGATCTTCACAAAAAATTCTACTTTCATTTCAAAACATTGTTAATGATTGAGCTACAATATATATGTGCGTGTGTAATTTTCTTTTTTTTTTACATGATGAATGCAAGTGAGAAAAAAATTTAATATAGGGCAGGATATGGTGCGTAAAAGTGTGTAAAAGATCTAAAAGACGTTTTAAAGATTTACGATTTTTTATTAGTTTTAGGGCAAATTTGGCGGGGAAAATGTCTAATTCCTGAAGATTACACAAAAATCTTTATATATGCAACCGTAATTTTGAAAGCTCTTTCATTTGGATAAAAACCTAAAGGAGGAAGCAAAGACTCTATAATATAAAGATGTTGCACGCCATATATGTATGTATTATTAAATGTAAAAAATTTTGTGCTTCTCCATGATGCGGGGGACAAGTATGTAGCAACGAAATTCAATGGCTTATTTATTCTCTTTCTCATTTCTTTTGCAAGCACAATTTTTGAGTAACTTAATAGGTGTGATCACGTGCCCGCGGGCTCCCAATTTTACCCAAAACTGTTCCCGTACTCAAAGTTAGGGCAAGTGAGAGAGATTGTAATAGAACAACATTCTTCTTCTTCTTGCACGAAACGGCCCGAAAAATTTCTTCGGGCAGATTAGGGAAATAGTCTAACGATCAGCTGTTTTAATAAGATAAACAATTAAAAACTGCAAAAAGCTATTATTAAAAGATTTTAAATAAAAATTGTAATAAAATAACAGTAAATGACGAATAAATAAAGTACTGCTTGAGTTTAACTTGCATGCAGACGCCATATACCATATATTACAATGCCAGACCACTACGACGTTTTCTTTTGGTTTTTTTGTGTTCCCGTACTTTTGTACATTTTTAACAATATGTCAGAGAATTTTTTGCTTACTCTCACTTTACCGAACTTTGCTCAAAAAGTATGGGATCACACCTAATATATTTCCTTGCACTTTGTGTTGTGTATGTTTGCATATTTGTATATATGTACATACACACAAAAGTATAGCTGTTATTTATTTATAATAGTTCTTTCATACTATTGCAAAGGCCGGAGAAAAATGTCCTTTTATTGTTTTATTTTTCCAAATGTACATACATTTTTATTTTTTACAATGTTTAGTCTGCATACACTGAAATTTTTTTATAGAAAATATTATAAGATTTTTCATATATATTTTTCTAAAAAATATCTCTATTAATATTTTTAGATAAAAAATATTTTATAATGAAAAATGAAATGAACAAAAATTTTTCTATAGAAATAAATTCCTTCATTGAAATTTCATAAAATATTGTAATAAGAATCTTTCAATAGAAAAAATTTTATAATAAAAAAAATTTTGGAAAGATGTATATACAGAAAGAAAACTTTTCATTACAACTAATTTTCTATAAAATATTCTGTATCGATAATTTTCCGTAGACAAGTTTCAATAAAAAATTTGTTGTACATAGAATAGAAATACTTAATCCTCGAATATTGCATCAGAAATTGCACATGTATTAACACTTCGGTGCAAATCGATATTTATTTGTATCTACACAAATAAAATACATATTCTTTACACTACATTAATACACACAATTGTTAAACTCATTTTTTTATTTACATATATATATATATATATATATAGAATAATGCTTTTGAGGTCGTAAAGCAAAAATGCTTGCAGTTGGACGATAGAGATCCTAAGTAAATGGTTTTCGTTATGGACGAAATGATCATAAGAAAAGAGTTAAGGTATAATCAGAGATTAGATTTAATAGATGGATTCAAAAGAGCAGGTTTTTTAAGAACAAAGGAACTATTCTATGCAACATAAAAGTACATGAACAACAACACGTTTCTGCAACAAATGATACCACGTTCCAACTCACAAGTTTCATTGTTGAATGCTCTAGACAAACTAACAAATTTTTTGTGTTATACAAACAAGTAACTACACAAAACAAGATGAAATATGTTTGACGAATATGCTCGATGCGGCTCGTAATATTACAACCCACTTGTAAATTTTTTCGTGGTTGTCATGCTCTATCTTATATACATAATCTTTGCTCTTGCCTACCACCAGCTATGGTGCTAAATTTCCCCCATCCGGAATATTCACTACTATAGAAGGCGACCTCATGATAACCGGTTTCTTCAAGAATGAATATGGATTTTTATTCTCTTCATATCATGAGATTTCCACGCCTGATTTTAAATTAATTTTTGTATTGTCCATTCGATTGGACACAAACTCGCAGCCGCTATCTCCGTTCGTTGTGCAGTCACGTTAAGATCCCATGGGTCTCTTTGCAAGCAGTGATATATATATATATATATATATATATATATATATATATATATATCCGTAGTTCTTTTTTAATTCTTAGATCATTGGATTGAAAATATGTGTAATGCTGAATTTTTCGCTCTGGTAACAGTGATGAAAATTTGAAACTGTCTTAAGACCGAATATTAAATTATATTTGAAGATTATATAGAAAAAAATATATGCTTATTTTTGTGGTACTTTACACACATATTAAAAGAAGAAAATTCAACACGATGCACAGTAAGCTGTCTAGTGGAAAAAAATAAAAAAAAAACTTCCGAATTTATCACTACCACGATTCCAGTGGTGGTTTGGTTTTTGATGTGCGTTACACTTATAAAAAGTTACACGGCTTTAAAGTCAAATTATTTTGGTAATTTTTTCATAACTTTTAAGTAACCAAAAATGGGTTTGGAAAAATTTATATAAAAACATTCACTTTTCAATAAAAATGCTTGCAATTATATTTTTTTATTCAGAAATGTAATAGAAACAATGAAAAAATCCTAAAATGTAAATATTTATAGCAACACTGTAAGAAAAGTTGTGAAGAATTTAGCCCAAATATGTACTTAAAAGACAAAAATAGTCAGCTTCGTTGGACCCGAAAAACCAGGCACATCACAAAACGACTTTTATGCATCAATAATCTTATTTTCTGATATATATATATATATATATATATATATATATATATATATACTAATTTATGTATAAGAAGGTTTTGGTGTTTTCTATGCCAACTTTTGAAATATAATGACTTAAAAATCATCCATATTTGATATTTTATTAAAATTATTTAATTATTTTAGTGTTTGTTTTTTTTTAATTGATTTTGATTTTTATTTTTCAATCGGTATATCTGCTTTAGTTTACTTTTCTTTTTAATAATAATATAAAACAAATATAAGTGCTATATTCGGCTTTGCCGAATCTTATATACCCTTCACCAGCATACGTCTGGCATTATATATATGTTTAAGTACCAATTTTGTGCTTTCTAATTTATAAAATAGTTTCAGTAAGCGAAAAAAAACAACTTCAGTTGCATATTTTGGTTACTTTTATACATAAAAAAAATCAAAATTTCGCACCCTTGGATTTTAATTTTTTACCAGTACAAATCTTCATAATGTGTAAAGCGGTTTTATTTATGCAAAACTGCAAATTTATAACCATTTTGGTAACTTTCATGTGATACAAAATATTGCAAATATTCAAACCTGGAATCGAAATTTTGATTTATTTTAAATACTTGATACCAATTTTGTTTTTCCTATATTAAAAAATAGTTTAATTAGTAAATATAAACGACGTTAGTTGCTTTTTCGTTGCTTTTATGTATAAAACAATTTCAATTTCACATACCTGGAAGCTAAAATTTATTATTATTATTTTTTAGTAGTAGGATACTGTATGTGCCAAGACATTTGAAATTCTCAAATTTCGGCAATTAAATATAAAATTTTTCAATTTTAATTGCCAAAATTCTCAAATTTCAGCAAAATTCACAAATTTCATTTTGTGTGTGTGTGTATTTTTCCGCCGTGTAATAGTGGTGTTCACATTGTTGTTTTTTTTTATAATGTTGGGGTAGGCGTGGGAATTTGTGTCTGTCCATATGTGACCTTGAGAATACATGTCCGTCCGTACGTGAGCGTGGGGATTTGTGTCTGTCCATATGTGACCTTGAAAATACATGTCCGTCAGTATGTGAGCGGGAGAATTTTTGTGCGTCCATATGTGAGCGTGGGAACTTCTGTCCGTCCATAGATATTTTATCCAGCAATTCAGTTATTTCTTTTTTGTTTGCAATGCTTGAGTCTGGGGGAATAATTTGATTTTTCTGATCTTGAAGACGTTGTGAAAAAAAATTTACTATTGCATAAATATTGAAACTGATATTTTGTTTACCTTATACATGACGATCATCGATGGATTTTATTTGGGGATCTGGATGGTGGTGCGATTTCTGTATTTTGTAGAATATGAATATTTATGCTATGTTTAAGTGTGTGTGTGTGTGTTTTTGTGTTCTGAGTGGCGATTGGAATTTCTGCCTGTCAGACAGGCTGTGTGTGTGTGAGTGACGATTGGTGAGTCTGTATGACAGTCCGCTTTTTTGCTTTCCTGGATTTTGCGCAAGTGGGTCACTGTGAAATGTGATAAGATGTACATGTTCATGCGTACATAAATATCTACAAATTTATTTCATTTACGCATTTACATACAAACAAATAATAATCGTTTATTCTATGTGCCCAAATATTCCCTTGACCATTTGAATGAATGAACCATTGTTGAAACATATGCATTGTTTTAATTTTTATTAATATGTAATATTTATCAAATTATGTATATATTTTTATTTATATCTCAATTTAAATTTGCCTCTACTACATCCGCTGCCTCTAACAACAATTGATCGTGTCCATACATCGCAAGAAAAAGAGGTATATTTTTATATATATATTTTATACTTTTAAATAAATGCTTATAAAAATTAAAATAAATGTCTTTTTATTTCAAATAAAAACCTACATACATATTTTTTTCAGAGAACACACAAACAAATAAACACAATGGTTCATTCATTCAAATGGTCAAGGGAATATTTGGGCACATAGAATAAACGATTATTATTTGTTTGTATGTATATGCGTAAATGAAATAAATTTTTTGATATTTATGCCCGTATGAATATGTACATTTTATCACATTTCTTGCTGACCCACTTGCGCTAAGTCCAGGAAAGCAAAAAAGCGGACTGTCATACAGACTCACCAATAGTCAGACACACACACACAGACAGTCTGCCTGACAGACAAAGACTCTGATTGCCGCTCAAAACAATAGAACACATACAAACCACACTTAAACATAACACACAGAAAAATATAGAAATCACACCACCCAGAACACCACATAAACTCCATCGATGATCGTCATACATAAAATAAACAAATTCAATATAAATAAACAGGGAATCAATTTTCAATGTCGCCAAGATCAGAACGATGGAATTATTCCCTACATTCTAATATATGAAAAAAAAGTTTAAAAAAACACTGAATTGGTGGACGACAAATCCTAAGTAAACACAGCAAAGTTTTAATAAGCAAAAAATAAAAAGAAGGAATCTAACTACAGCAAGAAGAAACGAGCCAAATGCATTAGGGCCATCCATATATAACTACAACACTTTTGAAATAGTGTAATTCCTAAAAATGCTTTTACTATTCACCAGGCGTACAGAGAGTGTGAGAGTTCCCACTCTCACATATGGACGGACAGAAGTTCCCACGCTCACATATGGACGGACAGAAGTTCCCACGCTCACATATGGACGGACATGTATTTTCAAGGTCACATATGGACAGACACAAATTCCCACGCTCACATACGGACGGACATGTATTCTCAAGGTCACATATGGACAGACACAAATTCCCACGCCTACCCCAACATTATAAAAAAAAACAACAACAATGTAAACACCCTATTAAACCGTGGGAAAAAATACACACACACGCACAAAATGAAATTTGAGAATTTTGCTGAAATTTGAGAATTTTGGCAATAAAAATTTAAAAATTTTAAATTTAATTGGCGAAATTTGAGAATTTTAATTGACCTGGCACATACAGTATCCTACTACTTCTTTTTGTTTGTTTTTTTACCAAAGTAACTCTTAAACAGGCATAAAATAGTTTTGATTTGTTTATTTTATGAACATTTCATTTTTGCTATATTAATATTTATATAGGCTAATTGTTCTAACTTAGTTAAAATCTCAGAAAGACATGATGATAAATATTCCTAGGCACACAGGAAAGTCAACATCAGTTTTATTCAACTTACACAGCAGAGCAGAACAGCTGTTCTCGAAAGTCGCAACACTTGCATCTTCAGTGCTCATGTTTATCACCACTGTTTAGGTGGCTTAGTTGAATGTGATAACAGTTCGTATTTACAAAAAATTTATTGTGAAAAAGAATCCGAGAACTGTATCAATCTCATGTTAACACGTTTTAGATCTTAACTAAGTTAAAACAATTAGCCTATATAAATATTAATATAGCAAAAATAAAATGTTCATAGAATAAACAAATCACGTACAATTCGAGCTTAGGCTTGAGCTACCAATGAAAATTGGAAAAACGTTCACATATACTTAAATATAAAATTCAAACCAAAAAAGTTTGACTTAATGTATAATGGAACAAAAAATTCAGAAAAATGGGGCGTGAAGAAAATAATCAAACGGTAACACGGGTATTAAAACAAAAACGTGTTAACATCAGCTTGATACAGTTCTCGGATTCTTTTTCACAATAAAATTTGTGTAAATACGAACTGTTATCACATTGAACTAAGCCACCTAAACAGTGGTGATAAACACAATATACACATGAGCACTGAAGATGACTTATTCTGCGTTTTAGAGAATAACAAACGTTTTATTGATACGACGAGATCTCACATTAGAATAGAGGCACTGCGAATTGACACAAAGTCATAGTGAAATCAATAACAATATAAGATAATCTGTTAAGATCAAGAAATATTCTTATGTGAATATTTGGTTTATAGCCATAGTTCAAAATTCCAGAAAATAAACTTGTACCTGTGCTTTAGATATATTTTTATAATAAAAATCACACGTTTTGATAGTGTTATTAAGTTTGTGTTGATAAATGACTATTATTTGCTGTGTTCTTGTAGGACTGTTATATGTAAAAAGCAATTATCTATTTATTTCATTAAAAAGAAACAAATATATAGTTAAAATCACATAATGTTTATACCAATATATAAAGTTTTCCCAAATATTGGAGTAAATACTGAGTACTCGCGTATACCACCTCATTTCCTTTTTGTTATTATTGAGAGAAATTTCACAAAATTTCTTCTTACTCTCTTGTTGGTGGTAAGTAATAGAAAAGTAAATAAACAGAGCTACTAAATTAGAAATGCAAGTGCTCCTGCAAAATAAAACAACATATGCTGTCAACACTCAAAATAAATTGTTTTTATGTTAAAACAATTATTATTTGTTGTGGTTTTTTATTTCTCCTACAACTACAATTAGAGTCGGAAAAAAAGTCAACCTATTCTAGAATAAAAACGTAAGGAAATAAAAAAGCAAAAGTGACCAGTTAGTTCCTGTTATGACTTTGATATTTGTTTTAAGCTTCTCACATGTTAAAGTTTGAAATATATATCTTTAGTTATTCTAAGAAATACGCATGGGAACTAGGTAAAACCGCTGGAAAAGAGAATCAGCACATTATTTAATTTAATTGATTAATTTCACCACATGCTATATGATTTTAGAATTGTGTTACTCTAGTAACTGCAGGTGTCTTTTTGACGAACAATATCAAAAATTAAAAATAAATCACGAATAATGTAAGCAAAACTAAAAAAACTTCAACAAGAAATACATATTAATTGTCTATGATTATTTTATTACCGAGTTAAAAGAAAACTACTTAAGAATCCATCAAGTGATTTGATATCGCCATAAACATATATATATATATATATATATATATATATATATATATATATCTAAATATACATATATATATATATATATATATATATATATATATTTATCTATATATATATATATATATATATATATATATATGTATGTATGTAAATATATATATATATATATATATATATATATATATATACATATATATGTATATATATATATATATATATATATATATACATATTTATAATCTATATATATATATATATATATATATATATATATATATAAACTATATATATATATATATATATATATATATATATATATATGTATATATATATATATATATATATATATTTATAATCTATATATATATATATATATATATATATATATATCTAGATACCTAGATATATACATATATATATATATATATATATATATATATATATATACATATATATATATATATATATATATATATATATACATATATTTATATATATATATATATATATACATATATATATATAAATATATACATATACATATATATATATATATATATATATATATATACATATATATATAAATATATACATATACATATATATATATATATATATATATATATACATATATACATATATATATATATATATATATATATATATATACATATATATATATATATATATATATATATATATATGTATATATATATATATATATATATATATATATTCATGTATATATATATATATATATATATATATATATATATATATTCATGTATATAAATATATATATATATATATATATATATATATATATTCATGTATATAAATATATATATATATATATATATATATATATATATATATATTCATGTATATAAATATATATATATATATATATATATATATATTCATGTATATATATATATATATATATATATATATAAGTATATTCATGTGTATATATATGTATATATATACATAAATATACAGTACACTCGGGAAAACGTCAATACTCGTGTACGTTAACATTCCAAAACGTCAACCCTTATTTTCTACTCTTAAATGTCAACCAAACAATAAAGCTCTAAAACTTCAACTTTAAATAAAACAAAATTTTAAATTTAGTAACAGTTAAAATGCACAGATTTTTGCACAGACAGATCTCATTTAAAATGTGTTCTTTTAGTTTTAGTTAGGCTGAAAGCCTTTTTGTTCCTTTTTTGGATTTGTTTATGTTTGGTTTTAGTTTATAGTCATTGAAAACGTTTTAAAGCACACTATCAATACGTTTTTTTATAAAAATTTTTACATTCATAAACGTCAAAAAGTTGACGTTTTCCCGAGCGCACTGTATATATATATATATATATATATATATATATATATATAAATATATATATATATATATATATATATATATTTATATATATAAATATATACATATATATATATATATATATATATATATATATATATATATACATATATACATGTAATTTGCGAAGGGGTGACGACGAGCAAAGAGGTTATGTAGATTGTAATTGTTGAGTTAAGGCCTAACTATAATATGCGTACGCTAGCGCAGGCGAATGTGGAATACATACAATCAAATATGTGCGACCATAATTTGCTTTGCTAACTTTTCGTTGAATTTAATTTTCCTACGCATTGAGCGAAACTGATCGCATTTTCTTTAAAGGCCAACTGTTTGTTGGTTGTTTTCGCTTATGCATTTGACAGTCTTTTCGTCGAGTTTTGACAGTAGCCAAAGCTAGCCTACGCATATTATAGTTGGGCCTTTAGTCTTCAACTAAGGCCCAAAATTTTTAACAGCACTCGTTTATTTTCTAATTATTCCAAGGTTATAATAATTATTGACATTTAAATTTAGTAATATTTTATAAGAATTTAGCGAGAGCTTTAAAACAATTTTGTATGATTCCTTGTCTTTGACAAACTGCCTGTAACATTTAAAAATATTTTACAAATAACTTTCGATGCCTACGTGACACATAGTAAAGGACCGTTAGTTTAGAACAATTTTAAACGAAGAAATTATAATACATACAAAGAAACATTTATGTAGATATGTGTGCATATGTAAAATGGCTTAAACAAGGAATGTGCAAATTTAAGAAAATTAAGGGAAGTGGCCCAATAATAATAAATGAAATTATAAAAAAAATAAATTTTAAATAATTTAAGCGATTGTTAAAAATAATAAAGAAAAAATGAGTAAAAACTAAACTAATTTATAATCAAGTAGATTTCGGTGGCAACATTTCTCCCCCTCGTAAATGAGCTTACGGGACGAGTTTATCTCAAGTTATTACCGACGTCTAATTTGGCTAGCTTAGCTGTTGGTTTTTGATGGACACCACATTGTGTTTGAACTGTTGCCTGTCGCACTTGGCCATCTTTTGCTATGAGGGCTTCAATAATTTTGCCTTCTGGAAAGCAATTGCATGGTAGATTTGCATCAAATATGACAACTATATCGCCAACTTGCAGTGGAGTTGCCTTTTCATGCTATTTATGTGTTTTGATGAGTGTTGGTGCATATTCTTTTAGCCACATATGCCAAAACTTATCCGCAAATAGCTTAGTATTAGTCCAGCGTTGTCGCAAATCAAATTCGTTGTAATTTATGGGCTTGAGGCCATTCGACGAATCCTGCTATAAGTTATTATGTGTAAGAGCTTCATCATCATAGGATTCTAACGAAACCAATATGAGAGGTCTGGAGTTTATGATGAACTCTACTTCAGCCATGGCGCTTTTTAAGGTTTAATCGTTGAAGTTCGTATGTGGACATATGTAATATAAGCTAGTTTTAACCTACCGGACTAATCTCTCCCAGGATCGCCCCATGTGAGGTGCCGCTGGTGGGTTAAATTTCAATTTGATGCTATCAAATTCTTTTGAAATAAGTTTGTTGTCAACTTCGGCAGTAAATATTTTGGATGTTGCTCTAAAATTTGTACCATTATCAGTGTATATTTCTCTTGGTACGCCTCTGCGAGACATAAAGTTATATATGCTCATTACGCATGAGCTGGTATCCAGACTGTGAGCAATCTTCAAGTGTATTATTCGCACGGTGAGACATGTGAAGAGTACACCCCATATCTTTTCCTTTCTCCTGCCAACGGTAACATAAATAGGGCCAAAGGAACCTATGCCCACGAACGTAAACAGCCTTTCGAAATTTGCTAACCTTGCGGGTGGTAATATAGGCATAATTTGTGCAGCGATCGTATTTTTACACATTTGGTATGATTTTCTTACTTTAGAGAAGAGTGTTGGGTATAGAGAAAAGACTTCTTATGTTGTTGATGGCGGTTTCATGTGACATATGATTAAAAGTTTCATGCATATGAAGGCAGTACTATTGCATCTTCATGATTCAAAAATGATGTATGTCCTGTAGCTCTCAATATGCCATCGTCATCTACAAAAAAATTCAAAGATATTAATTTACTGTCTTTTTCAATTTTCTTACCCTTATATATTTCGCTATGAAATTCAGCCTGTTGAGCATCTCGGAATAAAGCGCATTTAGCTTGTTTAATCATCTCAAATGACAATTCTTCTGGAGATTTATGGCCTTTACATTTCGTTTTTAGTTTACCCAAGTAGAATATAAATGTGGCAGCGGCACAATACAGTATTCTCCAGTTGGCAAAATATTCAGAGCTTAAAGGCAGTCGATCTTCAGCTTTGTTTATGAGTAATAAATGATGTCTAATTTCTTCTTGATTAAATTCTTCAAATCTGTCGCAAGTAGGCCACGTAGTTCTGCATCCCACTCAATCCCAAATCGCCAGACTTCTTGTAGAAGAATTTTTAACGTCTTGGTGTAGCATGAAATTAGACCTACAGATTCGGAAATTGACATAAGCACCTGGAGCACTTCTCGTTTGGTCGGTGAAATCTCGTCACTGAATACCTCTGGTCGAAGTCTGGCAAATCTGAAAATGTAAACGAAAGAGACCTTATTAGGATCCCAATGCATACCAAGAAGCATCTCCGTATCGGCCAACTACTTATGATTTTGGACGTGACACTGTAAATATTTGACGACTTGACTGCTATTTGAAGACCAATTACGAATGTTGAAACCTGCAGCAGGTTGGAGGCACTTTAATGGTGATGCCAAATCTATCGCTTCTTGGATGCTATCTACACTGTCGATGAAGTCATCTACGTAATGATGATTCTGAATAGATTCTACCGCATGCTGATATTATTCTTTGAACACTTCAGAATTGATGTCTCGAACGTATTGCGCTATGCATGGAGCACAGGAAATGCCCAATGTTTAAGCTTGCACGACGTAAATACTTGGCTTGTAAACTCCGTCATTTTCATACCACCACTTTGAGAGTGCGTATCACTTTTTCTCACATGTATTTGGTGGAACATCTCTGCGATATCGCCGCAAATTGCAACTTTTCCTACACGAAAACTTAACAACACATCGAATAGTGATTTTAACAGTTCAGGGCCATTGTTTATATAGTCATTAAGACTGTCTCCATTAGATATAGCAGCGGCATCCCAAACCAATTTTACTTTGCCGGGTTTATTGGAATTTTTTATGATGAATATCGGTATATACCACACACGTTCTGATACTTCACTGATTTCATCTTCATTCAGCTTTTTGGCATAGCCTTTTGACAATAAATTATTTATTTGATATTATAGAAAATTTTTCAAATTTGGGTTTCCCTGCATTTTCTTATTTGTTAGCATTGTTGTAACTTTCAGGTAAAATATAAACTTCCTTTTTTCACAATAGCCCCACTTCATAATGACCATTAACCTTTTGAAATGTTGTCTTCAATATCTCCATAGCTTTATTATCTTCTTCGGATATTACCGATGCTTGAGTAGATTCTTCCAGATTAAAGCTGTCCTTCACCAATTTGTGCAACTCATTATAGTTTCTTTCCCACTTTCTTTCACAATTATGAATATATAACCATTCGATTTTTTTGGTTTAGTCGCTACAGTCTTGAATGGTCCAGCCCAAGCGCGTTTTAACAGCTATTCGTTGACCCCATTGACCTTCACGAATCATTAAAGGCACTGCTACACTCCAATTGTTTAATCCGATTAAAATGCATGGAGCTA
Source organism: Linnaemya vulpina (assembly GCA_963675445.1). Lineage (NCBI taxonomy): Eukaryota > Metazoa > Arthropoda > Insecta > Diptera > Tachinidae > Linnaemya > Linnaemya vulpina. The sequence goes on along the minus strand of OY776277.1, from coordinate 66,773,116 downwards.
CATTTTTATAAGGTTGTATGGGAAGTCCCTTCAAGTATGAATATTTTTCAACCATTTCATGCACATTTAATGTCTTCTGTGGCAGGCCCAAATTTTCCACAGTATGCACCCGCTGTAACGTAAATTTTTTTATCATTATTCATACCTGATATAACCATGGAAGTGTCCAAAGAAAAATTTTCCATGCGAGTAGTGTTACCGGTCCACTTTAAGCATAGGGAATGTTTCACACCGTCAATATTTAGGGGATCAAAAACACTTTTATCAAATAGAGACACAGAAGATCCTTCATCAAGAAATGCAAAAGTATATAACCATTTTTCTTATGAAGACGAATTGGTAAAATTCGAAAAATATTTGTTGGAGAAACATTTTCCTTTATGCCTCCTTAAACAGGTTCGGCACAAATTATTTTTCTTCACTATATCCCACTTTTTATCTAACGGCAAGTTTTTAAAATCTCTACAACCCAAGATTTTATGGTCACTGTTACACAAACAACACTTTATTCTAAATTGTGGCTTTTCTTCTATATGTGTATTTACATTTACATTTTTTACCGATGGTGGTACCGAGACTACTGTGCATCAGCTATTTGAAAAATTCAGTTACTATATGTTTTTATAATAGGCACACGATCATCTTTTGGATACATAGCCCAATTCAATTTATATTGGCTGGACAACTTATCGAGCAATTCTTTCACCAACAACGGGTTATTCATGTGAGCCTCTATTTTGCAGGTTTCCATAGTGGAGTAAATATTTTGTATATAAAGTGCAAATGCAATCATGGATTCCAATTTATCTTTAGGCTTGGGTAATTTTCTTGCCTTTTCAATTACTCGTTCCAAAATGTATTCCGGGCGTCCGAGGCGCATCATGAATTATTTCTGGCACCATTGAAGGTAACATCAACTTACCATTTCTTTGGCTCTCCCTTTTAGGAATGATTGCAGACGTATTAAATTCTCTGCGTGAGAATAACTAGCTACTGAAGTACTGCTTTCAAAGGAACTAATAAACAACGGCCAGTCTGGATCACCATAAAAATTGGGCAAATCTCGAGGAATTGCTTGACGTGCTGCTAGTTGTGATGATGTAGGCTCTGCCATAAAATTCAAATTATTGGACACTTTAAAGGGGTTTTGTTGAAATTGTGCGCTTTCATTCATTTGGGATAAAATTTTATATTTTCTTTCTTGAAATTCTTTTTGCAAACATTGTTGTTCTTCTAAGAACTTTAGTTGTAAGTCCACATGAGGTGAAAAAGAAACATTCTGTTGGTTTGCATTAGGTTTTTGTTGTTTTTTATTAAATGGAAATGAAAGCAAGCTTGCAGCTGCAGTACATTTCCTTCGTTTTACTGTTTCTCCATCTGTGTTTGTTGTTGTTGGGGGTAGTTTCCTATTGACATTTTCTGTGGTAGCCTTACTTGCTATTCCACTGTTTACAGCAACACAATCGCAATGGTACCACTGATCACACTTATCACACTGCACCATTTGATCATTATCTGCTACATTACATTTTTTGCAGTTAAATTCCTTTTAAAGAAAAAACAAAATTTTTCCAAGAATTGTTTTAAAGAATGTTGAGTTAGTCTTCAACTAAGGCACGGTCTTTAAATAAGAGCCCAAATGTTTAACAGCACTCGTTTATTTTCTAATTATTCCAAGGTTATAATAATTATTCACATTTAAATTTAATAATGTTTTGCGAGAGCTTTAAAACAATTCTGTATACTTCCGTGTCTTTGACAAACTGCCTTTAACATTTAAAAATATTTTACAAATAACTTTCGATGCCTACATGACACATAGTAAAGGACCGTTAGTTTCCGTAAACAAATTATTTTAGAAGTAATTTCTAATGGAAATATGTAAAATGGTAATGGTACATATGCAAAATGGCTTAAATAAGTAATTTGCAAATTTAAGAAAATTAAGGGAAGTGCCCCAATAATAATTAATGAAATTATAAATAAAATAAAAACTAATTTTTAATGAAGTAGATTTCGGCGGCAACAGTAATGTATAGCTGACTATAAACGTAACTTTTAATTCTACAAATGACAACATAAGTAAAAATGCTGTACTGGCAATCATTTTGAGAAGTACAACAAAGTTACCGGTTCAGAGCTGTACCATTATCATTACAACAATCCCTATACTCCATACACATTGGTATAACCGAAATTCAGTAAAATGCGAGACAATATGCGTACTGGATGTTCAGTTGTTGCAATTCCTCATCCGTGGTAGGAACCTGATTACAAGTGGTGACGTATACATATCGATATACTGCTCTTTTTCAAGGACATCACTTTCTTCCTCTCGTTGATATAAAGTCGAAATCAGAGTTACAATCGAACTACTCGGAGACAATGTAGACTTTCAAACATCTAAAGTGGCATGTCATATTGTTCTGGTCTCCAGAACAGTATAGTCTGCAAGCAAAGCTTTGAAACTTCAAAATATTGGATTTGAAACTTCAGTAGATATTTCATTTCTTTTATCCTTTATAATTCCGTTATTTTATTTTTGATAACAGCTCCTATGAAAGTAAATTATACTAAAATTATAGAACTAATGGCCTTATCACAACAACATTCTACAAAAGTATATGTACGTCGTATGTACAGTTTTGCAACGCCTCCTAAGTTGCATATTGCAAATGTTTCAAAATTAAAAAAAATAACCGTGTTTTTTCAAATTTTTTATTCAAATTTTATAGTTTCAAATTTTATAGTTTCAAATTCAATCTTTATGTCGGTTGGTCCGGTATTGAGTGTTTCGTTTTGGTGACTGACATCTACTACAATAATTGGAGTATTATTTTTAAACCCTTGACCAGTTAGAAGAGGTTGGGGTTATTTCATGTAGAAGCTTTCTTAGAATCTTAGATAAAGCATAGCGCTCATATTTGAATTCTATATTAAGACCGTCATATGGAAAAGAGGTTGATTTTAAATGTTGTGACGACCAAAAGTCACGAGGTTCGTTTTTGGTCACATCCAACGTCTATTGAGAGCAGTGATGCCAGGAGATTTTTTTAGAAATCCCTACGCATATAAAAAAATCCCTATTTTTCCTACATCAATTTTTTTCTCCTACAAAAATTCTTTATATTAATGGTAGTAGTAATTCTATTTTTAATTGGTTTATTTATAAATCAGGTCACAAAATTCAAGTTTAATTTTAAAATATACAAAAGTAACAAAAAACAAAGAAATAAAAATAACGAAACTAATGCAAGAAATAATAATAACATAAAAAATTAAAAATATTAATAAACTAATTTTTTGACATATTGTCATTGTACTATTATAATATGAAATTTATTTGTTGGGTGGTTAAGCAATGTCTATATGCATTTCATATTTTAAAATAGAGTCATATCGAATAAAAGTTGTTTGTTGGGTTTGGTTTGTATAAGTTTCATAGCCCACTACACCTATTATAATGTGATTTTTTGAAATCGTTTGTGAATTTTTATAGTTAATTTATTTAACATAATTCTCAGATGGTTTTTGGAAGTCTTTTAATAAGTTGAGAAGTTTGAAACTTTGCAAAACTGTGGTTGAAGTCTACTGACGATTTGGTAAGAAGCGCCAATGAAATGCATATAGACATTGCTTAACCACCCAACAAATAAATTTCATATTACAATAAAAAATATTCTTAAAAAAGTTAATTGTTATAAGATTTTTTAAGTCTCATTCTTTAAAATGACTAGTTATACAATTCTGTATAATTCATTTTCTTTACATGAGAAGCTGTGCTTTTAAAAGTTACACAATTAATTAAATTGCACTGTAAATAAGATCTTATAATGCATATTGAATTTAATATATCATGGCTTAGTTTGTTTCTTTTTTTTGTACGTACGTTTGTAACTACTGAAAAGATCCTTTCGGCGTGAGCATTAGCATGCAGCAAACTTAGTAAAATTTTAATTGTTTTTGCAAAATCGTTTGTGAATTTTTATAGTTAATTTATTTAACATAATTCTCAGATGGTTTTTGGAAGTCTTTTAATAAGTTGAGAAGTTTGAAACTTTGCAAAACTGTGGTTGAAGTCTACTGACGATTTGGTAAGAAGCGCCAATGAAATGCATATAGACATTGCTTAACCACCCAACAAATAAATGCTTCTACATGTAATTTAGACAACATCTGCTTTTCATGCTCAGAAAAATTATATTCCAAAGTTATCCATTCTTGTGTTAATAAATTTAAGTCAATTTTATACTTGTCGCACAACAGTTTAAATCTATAAACACTTTCATTTTCATTTCCAATGGCCTTTTCGGGATTTAGGAACTCCATTTTTTTTAAAATTGATTTATCACTTAGTGGCAATCTTTTTTTCGTTTCTTCAGTTATATAGAATTGTAAACAATGTTGTTTTATCTGATGAAAACTGGGCTTTGGAAACGTTTTCAGCAATTCTTCACATTCACTGCCGATATAAAGGTCGTCTATTGGCAATAAAATATGGGGTGACCTTACCTCACAATCAATCTTTAGGTATTCTTTTTTTATGAAATTTTGACCAAGTTAAAAAAAAAATTTCTTGATTCTGAGTGTAAAGAATGGAACAATATTTTCTTCGACTGAAAAAGTACATTTAAAGATTTGAAATAATGCAGCACATATTTTAAAAACAATAAGTAAGCCTTATTACATTCGTTAGTAAGTTCAGCCAGTATAACTTCTGCGGATTTCAATTTGTCCTGAGTTGTTGCAAATTTAAAATATTCTGTTAGCACCTGCCAATTATCCAATATCCTTTCAATACATTTTTGATGAGATAGCCACCTTGTCGTTGATGTTCTTAATATTTTTCTTTTCTCTTCGTTCATCATTTCTTGGAACTCCTCCAACTGAGAACATCTCTTTGAACTTCCGGAAATGTATGTTCCAATTTGTCTAATTAAATCTTCTGGAGTCCTTGGTAACATTAGGCAAGATTTATTTGCTATGATGGAAGCAGAGTGACATGTATATTTGATGGTTATAACGTCAGGATTATCTATCAAAAGTCTAGATGCTAATGAATTATTTTGAATGAATTATTTTGGATGAATCATGCACAGTTTCTTTTAGTAGTGGTATTAAGTGATCAATAACTTGAACAGCTAAATTATGTTCGCAAAAAACACACTTAAACGAATTTCAAAATTAGCCACATCATTATTTCTTTTCGGGATTTGTTTTTCAAAAAATGAATCCATTGTTTTTGTTTTGATCTTTGAAAGATTTTTTTTGTGCATTTGGGCGTTTGCATGTTTGTTAAGATCCGATTTTCCGCATTTCAAAATTTTTCCACAAGCCTTGCATCTGCATTTGTAGTCGTCATCTTTGACCAGCTCCAACCATCCCATTAGCTTCTCGTCTCTTAACCAGTTTGAGCAAAATCTTTGTTTTCTATATTTCTTTGGGGTGGTTTCAGCATCATCGGAAGACGAATTAGACATTTTCCTACAATTATTTATGTTTTAATTTAAATTATTTTTTTGATATTTATTATTGACGATCTTACTTGTTGAAATCAAAGGGACCCTCAAAAATGGTGTACGTACATAAATTATAAAAATATTCGCCCAATGCGTTTAAACCGCGCAAAACTATATAATTATGTTTATCTGCCATTTTTATTAAAGATGCCATATATTGTAGAAATATTATTACTATAATAGAAGTATTACCAGATTTACGAAATAAGATGCACTTAAAATAATACTTATACCTACATCATATGTATATATTTTATGGCACTTGTAGTTGTCAAAAAATCCCTATAGTTCGAAAAATATTTGATATCTTTCCCTTCTTCCCAACATGTTAAATTTTTGACAAAAAATCCCTACAAAAAGAGAAAAATCCCTACACTTGGCATCACTGATTAAGAGACTGAGAAGAAGCAATGGTAGCTTTAAGTATGATTGAAATAATGTTTTTATTTTTGAATATGTATATAATTACTTAGAAAGTAAATTATTTGATTATATCAGTATTAGGTTGTAAATTAAAAATTGTATTTATTTGTTATCAGAACATTGATCATGCAATCAAATTAGTCGGAGCACAGTGGACCATTTCGCGAGAAGGCGGTCAAAAATATATAACTTTTGAACGGATTGGAATTTCTATACGCGGTTTTGTTTACTAGGTGAGACCTTAGGCTTTAAGACTAAAAAAAACCTTTGAAATCCAGTGGTTCAAAAAATAGTTATGATGGATTTAAAACGCATTTCAGTTTTTTGCTATTTTCGGTACAAAAGTGAAGTATTGAAACTTGTTATAAAGTTTATTTTACACACAACATGATATTTTAAGTCACGCTTACAACTTATATATATATATATATATATATATATATATATATTAAACAATTAAAATTTTGTCAGAAAGTGCCAAAAAATTTTGAAATATTTTATAGTAAAGGTCGAAGGCTCATTTTTTGAATGATTTTAAATTAAAATTTAGTTCATTAAGTAGCATAAACAATAAAAAACTTTGATTAAATTTACTTTAGATAAAAAGGTTTTAATGAAGCAGACGTAAGCTTCTATATTCGATAAGTTCAAAATGGATATTATATGTAAACTTTTATTTGATATTTAAAATTGTGAAATGTATGTTTGAAATCTTAAAACGTTATATGTACGATTTATTTACCATATAATTATTTTATAAAAACTTTAGTAAATATATAAGCTAAGTTGCCTTGATTTTCATCTTCTAGAAGTAGTTTAGCTTCTATATCTAATTCAATAGAGTTGGTTTTCCATTTTTGTCGAATATTGGACATATAGGGATCTGATGAGCATAATAAAATAGTAATCAGATCTTCATTAGTACAACTTCTTTAAATTTTCGTGTGTTGTGCTCGCGAAAAAATCTGTAGTCCTTATTTCTTTTTTCTTGCGCTTCTTCAGATAGATCCCCTATTGGCAGCATATTGTGTTTAATTATTTGCTCCCCATGGTACAAAATTTAATGGACAGTTGATGACATATGGTGGTCATGAGTATTTTTCACTATAAAATGTTTTTCCATTTATCTCTCTGACGCATGCTAGAACTTGTAATAAAATGTTGAATCGCCTTATTAGTTCTAAATATATATTTGTGATACATGCTGCAGTTTCTGGATCTGAAAAAATCGCCTTGCAGTATTTCCATAATTTGTGTTTCCTTCTGTGTTCCATAAAACGTATTCTCGCATGAAGAGGGTCGTTCAGCTGGTCATCAGCTGTACATACAGCAGGTTAAAGGGCATCAATTTGGGATTTTATTTTTTGGACTTCTTCAATTATGACCTCTTTTGTTTCTTTTTTGAATGTAAATTTCATTGGTCTGCAATACATTGTTGATGAGGGTATTTCATTCTTCCATACATCAATTTCTTTTGCTCTGCTGGTTAATGGCTCTAACCCGGTATAACTTTTTGTTAAGCGCAATGGAACGAAAGATACAATAAATTAGTCAGCATCTGATTCGGCCTTACATTGCTTGTATTGTCTTTGATCAGAGGACCCATGACATCCCCATTTAGAAATTAATGTAATGTTGACATTTCCTAGTATCTCCAAGCGATCAGGATCCAGAGTATTTAACAACCGTTCGGCAGTGTGTTCAAGAAGATCTCTCAATTTCATTTCTGCTGAAGTGGAAGTGACAATTATATCAGTTTGTGGAGATAAACATTCTTTTTTGACTGAGACTAAATCCCTATACTCTGGCAAAATCCCAGAATTCTTTTCATTGGCCCGTTTCCTCAATTCCTTATACTGATTTTTAGATAATTTCACAATCAAGAAACGAACACGTACACACGTGCACATATGAAGGAAACGAAGACCACAGCACAAACAATAGACGTGTACCCATGCACCCTTGAAGTATCGTTTTTCCAGAAATTTCCCTTTTAAGTTTTAATGGGTTTTATGGTTTAATGTCTGTTGCAGGACTTCTACCTGCAACAGCGCTTGTTATAAGTCAATGGTTTTTGCCATAATTTGTTGAAATATGTTCTTTATTAGAGGCAGTTGTGAATATCAACATATTCATTATGACCAAGCGATTCCGAAAAAAAAACTTTTTTATACCTTTATAATAAGGGTAGGTTAAATTAAAAACCAAAATACTTTTCCATCTGAAATCCGTTTTTCATAAAAACCATCTGATAAAAATATAATTAAAAATTTAGAACAACAGGATATACATTTTTTACTCTAATAATATATGACCTTGCGTCAGAAAAATTGCAATGGGGGTATAGGAGTATAGAGGAGAGTTCAGACTATAAAATATTACTAGTCTTTAAAGGAACTTTTACGAACTTTAGAAATTATGCTCTATTAAGTGGGAGGATTTAGGAAAATTTGGACCTTAAGAAAAAAAATTTTTTTAATTAATTTCAAAAAGTTTTAAATATTTTTTTGCTACAAGCTAGGCAATCACACAAAATTTATTTTGTTTAGAAATCTCTTAAAAGAAAAAAGTTATAGATGTTTAAAAATTAAAAACTTATTAAGAAATTTCTCATTTCAGCAAAATTATGAAAATTCCCATTTTGAATCACCCTGTTCACGGTGATATAGTTAAAATAAAGTTTCAACTTTTCGGTTCCCGAGGTATACAAGTGTCTGCTTTCGAATGAACTTTTACATTTTACAATTGGTGATAGCAAAAAATTAGTTTTGGCCGCCTTCTCTCGAAATGGTCCGCTGTGCAGCGTCCCATTGTGTGCATGATCCATTTGACCACCGACCTGTATTTTATCTTAATTTAACTCGATGGTGCTATTATCGAATCTCTATTCGTTATTATTATCTATATGTGAACCATAGTTAGTATCTAGTTCATTTCTCGATGGCAATAGTGATAAGTCAGGATAAGTTTCTTCATTATTAGAACGTTGTGAGTAAAAGTCATCTTCTTCATAATCACTGCTCCTTTTACTATTAGACTGTTTAATAATTGTTTCTTCAATTAGTTTCTTGGGCGTACTCGTTTCCAATTTTATTGTTGAGTTCTGTGGATGAAAACTTTCATTGTTATCAATTCCAGTTTCCTTATCAATCAGTTCTCTTTTAACCGGTCCATCAACGTATTTAGAGCTGTTGATAAGTTCTGTTATAGGCTTGAATTGTTCATTGTATTTAATTCACCAGCTTTTATACTTCGAATGTTTTTCTTGAAGATATATCTTGTAGTCACCAAGTCTTTAAGAATTTGTTCATTCATTTTAGTTCAATACGTAGCATATCAGTTTATCAGATCAGCTTATCAGGTAAGTTTAACAGATATCAGATCAGCTTATCAGGTCAGCTTAACAGGTATCAGACCAGGTATCAGATCAGGTATCAGGTCAGTTTAACAGGTATCAGATCAGCTTATCAGGTCAGTTTAACAGGTATCAGGTCAGCTTATCAGGTATCAGATCAGGTTATCAGGTCAGTTTAACAGGTATCAGATCAGCATATCAGATATCAGATCGGGTTTTCAGGCCAGATTTACAGATATCAGATCAGCTTATCAGGTCCTTTTAACAGGTATCAGATCAGCTTATCAGGTCAGTTTACAAGGTATCAGATCCGTTAAACAGGTAAGCGATCAGTTTAACAGGTATAAGATCAGGTCAGTGATCAGCTTATCTGATTAGTTACAATAATCATATATGTATATAAACTTTAAAGCCAGATTAAATACTAAAGGGTACCTTAGATGAACATTAATTTATATTATAATGAAGCAATCAAATAACTTTCTATAACGACCGTTGTTTAGTTCATTATCTTTATTTATCATGAAAAATCCATATTTTTCCATCCAACATTCTCCACAAATTCTTTGAAACTTTTCAAAGTTCATATGGCTGGCAACGTGATCATCATATACATTTTTCATATTTGTCGAATATTGTTTAAACATAATAATTACATTAGCATTATCTCTTATCAAATGTTTTGGAATCCGTGTGTAAGTTTGACACAAGTAAAATGAGTCTACGTTCTTATCACGACCCATACAAAAAAATGCATGTATATTGTTTTGCTTTTCACATGCAACATCATCAAAAATCATAATTGAATTGCTTTTAGCTTCACTAGGAGGAACAACGTACTCATTATTTGTGAATGTGTAGTATCCCATTCCATTAATTGGTGAAATTAATTTCTTTAGGTATTCATATTTAGGTTGATATAGAGATTTTGGGTACAAGTAAATATTTTCAAACCTAAGACCATTAGGACTTTCCAGCAATCTAATCATTACATTAGTTTTTCCACAATATAAAGGAGCAACTATTAATGCTCGAATAGAATTTGGTAACAAGGAACTATGTCTTATCTTTTTACTGTCATTTCCACAAATATCAGCATTACGAACTAAAATATTTTTGTGTTCTTTTACGAAGCGCATTTTAATAACTACTTGTGAATATGGTTGTACTTTATAACAAAAGTTTTAGTCACAAGTAAACTATCGTTGGAGAAAGTTTACTAAATAAAACAATAAATTCTCTACCTTTTGAATTACATCTTCCTGGATATCAGTACTGTGAACCTGGCACAAGATTGCAAAGGCGTTTAGATAGAGGAGATAAAGGAATTAACTTATTGAATGCTTCGTGCAAAAACCGCGATTTAGCTTATTCGAAAAATAAAGACGTAAACAGCAGACATCAAGCTGACAAAATTCTTGAAAATAAAGCTTGTAAAAGAGTTCTTTCAAAAGATTGCGATCTTGCCGAAAAAACATTTGCATATATAGTCACCAACGCAATGAAAACAAAAACTAAACTTGGTATCGGTGTTGAAGCAAAGAAAAGGAATACAGTGAAGAGACCATCACCACGAATTCGTATAAATGACAAAAAACTGTTTTATAAAACAATTAAAGCAGCAACAAAGATATTGAAGAAGAAAAAACCACAAGACATTAATTCAGCCATTAAGATTGCTCGTAAATCTCTTAAGGGGGAAAAAGCTCGTGTTGTAATACCACGTATAATAAATGTTCCAAAAATTTGTGGTTTTTTGCCCATAATACCGATTCTAACTGCTCTAGGTGCACTTGGTGGTCTAGCAACTGGAGGTGCCGCTATACCTAAAACTGTAAATACAACAAAAATGCAAAAAACACTTTGCGGAAGCCACTAGACACAACAGAGCAATGGAGTCCGTTGTTGTGGGCGAAGGACTATACATGAAATTATATACAAACGGTTATGGACTTGTTTGTAATGTTCAATAAAAAACCTTTTTGATATGCTGCACAACAAACCATTATCAGAATTTGATCTGAGAAAATTTTCGAAATATATTCCACACTTCAGAGAAGTTTTTCTGTTGGACTCGCTACCAAAACGACCAAAGACCGTAGAGTGTGGAATAATCAATTTGGATTTATCAACAGGCCCAGGTACTCATTGGGTAGCGTACTATAAAAACAAGAATGAAAAACAATATTTCGACAGCCTTGGAAATTTACAACCTCCTTTAGAATTAATCAAATATTTAGGTAGAAATATTGAATAAAAGTGCAATCAATATGAAAACTTTAATACATATAATTGTGTTTGAAATTTCTTTAGGACATAAGATATTAAATAAAACACAGTCATATATATTTATATATTTAAAACATAATTTCTTTTTTATAAAATTTTTTTTTGTTAATTACAAAATATATGCACATAACATTTTTTATTTTTACAGCCAAAGGGGTACTGGGAGTTTGGTATCAAAAACTCATTCATCTCACTATCCAGGATAAGGTTTCGCTCTCCTTTTCTTTGTAATCGCTATTTATCATTTTGAAGATCATCTTATTCGACATCTGTTAATATATTGTATCGGTTTGGGAGAAACCTTATATGGCTGGTTTTCCTGTTAAATTGAACTGTTTCCCCATACTTTGTTGTTACTCGCTTTGCACGTTCAATGGAGTATTTGAATTATTCATCTAAATCCTTTATATTTATTAAGGATTTTGTATTACAGGAATTAAATTTGCTTAATAAACTCATTGCGCTATAAATGTTTGACAACTTATAAGTTTGAACTTAAATTTCGAATTGATCTCGATATAAGCTTTCTAGACTTTAAGAAGTCTAAGTGAAAATTATTAAACAATGATATTAGATTTCTGTGTGTTTGGGAGAGAGGGAGAAAAAAACAAAAAAATTAATAATGAAATCTATACTTAAAACTACGAAGTTAGAAGAAGATATACAGATACATATATGTATACATTTTTGAGTCCTTTACTAAAAATTTTGAACTAGTTCTTGTAGTGGAACGCAGATTTAGTTTTAGATCTTATACATCATTTCTCTCACAACTTATTCGTTTAAAGCAATTATTAGTAGAAAACTAACAGTAAAAAATATCGCAAGTAAATTTTGGTAATATAAGTATAAAAAATCAAAAAAAAAAAAAAAAAATCATGAGTGAAATTAGAAACAAGCTCGCACAATTCTTAGTTCATTTTGAAGGATGTCAACTATACGAGCACAGACAAATGGTTAAACTTTTCCTCGATATGTTGGATGAAAACAATGATTTTGGTATAATGGAATATGAGGAAAAGGACGATGGTCACTTTGTCTTATCCGTGGAGCCATCCAGAATGTGAGGAAAGGCCAGATATCTGCCAGTGCTCCGTATTTTACTTAAGAACAATTATGATAAATCATTTAATTAATTCGTATTATGTAATATTTCAATAAAACTAAATAATAAATCAGAAAAAAAAAAATAAAGCAAACTATGAGTGTTTTTTTTTTCATTTTAAATATATTTGTACAATATTTGTTTTTTTTTCTCTTAACAATACAACAATTTTTTTTCTTATTAATAGATTTCACTAGCTAAATATACATATATACAAGTTATTACTTAAAAATAGGGATACAATTATAGTATTTCTTCTTCCTCTTCTAATCCTGAAATTTCCCACAGTAGCATGTCAAGGTCGTAATCGGGATTCGTTTCCTCGATTCGAAAATGTTACCATGCATATGTACTCATCTTATCATTTCTAATATTTCTCTTATCATCTGAATAATTTAACACCACTTTATTTATTTTATATAATTGGATGAATTTTTTATTTAAATATTTAGATATCATCATATACAGTAGACTTATTAAATAAACAGTTTCTATATGACGTTATGTCGTACTGATCAAGAATGCATTTCTTTACCCCAATCCTACAAACTCCTTCATTATTTTTCCACAATTCTCATTCATCATCATACCGAACACCTTCTTCTTTACTAGAGGGAACCCATATACATATATTGTTTTTTGAGTAATCAGACATATCAAACTTATGGACGATGTCAGTTTTTATGTTGCATATACCCGTAATGGAAATCAGACATTTTCCATTTGGAGAGCTCAAGTACATAAAACTCTACATATATATTATTGTAATAGTTTTTTACTCTCTTCATTTGAATTGCTACCATATCCTCAGAAATTAATGACAAACTATGACAATTAGGTTTTGACATCCAATCTTGCGCCCCTAAATGATTACAATGTATCTTATTCCAGTTGAAACTATTCGTATATCTTCTCTCTTCTCCACATTCTTCATAGTTTTACCATATACTGCGTTATATAGCAATTTAAAGAAATTTTTCTCAAAAGAGTTTTTTTTAGTTGCTCTATATTTGGTGTTTAAGTCTATATAACTTTTCAACCAGATTGATTTTTTATAAGTACGGTGACCATCCGTCCTTTTTTAAGAGGACATTCCTGTTTTTGACACTATGTCCTTTTAAATTAAAAAATAAATCGTCCTTTATATAATTGAATTGTCCTTTTTTAAACGGAATTGTCCTTTTTTATCTCTAATTTTTTTTCTTAATTTATTTCATTATTCATTCAAATATATATATATATATATATATATATGTATATATATATATATATATATATATATATATATATATATATAGATATATATGCCGCCAAAGCAAAAATGTATTCTTAATAATGAACTAAAGGGAAAATTTCTTTTCATACATACATAAAACCGTAAGTGACCATCATTTAAGGTGTGGAATATGTGCTGCCCACTTTTCCATAGCAAATGGCTTCTAATATAAAACAACATGTAGATGCTACAAAACATAAAAATGCAGTTATGGCCAGCAGCTCAATACGCCAATTAACAAACTTTTTTAGAACTGTTAATTTCAATGAGAAGGAAAAAGAATTGGCCGTTGCCGAAGGTACTTGGGCTTATCATTCAGTGCAACACAATAGTTGTAGGATACTCTATGTGCCAGGACAATTAAAATTCTCAAATTGCAGCAATTAAATTTAAAATTTTTCAATTTGAATTGCCAAATTTATGTTAATTGGTTTTTTTTTTAGTAACTTGATACTTTAATGTATGTGTGTGTGTGTGTGTGTGTGTATTTTTTCTCACGGTTGTTTTTTTAATAATGTTAGGGTAGGCGTGGGAATTTCTGTCTGTCCATATGTGACCTTGAGAATACATGTCCGTCCGTAGGTGAGCGTGGGAATTTGTGTCTGTTCATATGTGACCTTGAGAATACATGTCCGTCCGTATGTGAGCGTGGGAGTTTGTGTCTGTCCATATATGACCTTGAGAATACATATCCATCCGTATTTGAGCGTGGGAATTTCTGTCTGTTCATATGTGACTTTGAGAATACATGTCCGTCGGTATGTGAGCGTGGGAATTTGTGTCTGTCCATATGTGACCTTGAGAATACATGTCCGTCGGTATGTGAGCGTGGGAAGTTGTGTCTGTCCATATGTGTCCTTGAGAATACATGTCCGTCCGTATGTGAGCGTGGAAATTTGTGTCTGTCCATATGTGTCCTTGAGAATACATGTCCGTCCGTATGTGAGCGTGGAAATTTGTGTCTGTCCATATGTGACCTTGGGAATACATGTCCGTCGGTATGTGAGCGTGGGAATTTGTGTCTGTCCATATGTGACCTTGGGAATACATGTCCGTCAGTATGTGAGCGTGGGAATTTGTATTTGTATGTCCATATGTGATCGTAGGAATTCTGTCTGTCTATGTGTGCTATAGACTAATAGAAAATAGGAAATTTTTAGGAACATTAGAACATTTTTTTAGGAATTACACTATTTCAAAAGTGTTGTAGTCATATATGGATGGCCTTAATGTTTGTGGTTCGTTTCTTCTTGCTGGAGTGAGATTTCTTCTTTTATTTTTTTTTTGTTTTTAATTTTGGTGTTTACTTAACTTGGGGGAATAATTTGATTACTCTGATCTTGAAGACGTTGTGAAAAAAAAATTTACTATTCCATAAATATTGAAATTGATATTTTTTTTAATTTTATACATGACGATCATCGATGGATTTTATTTGGGGATCTGGATGGTGGTACGATTTCTGTATTTTGTAGAATATGAATATTTATGCTATGTTTAAGTGTGTGTGTTTTTGTGTTCCGAGTGGCGGTTGGAATGTCTGCCTGTCAGACAGGCTTTGTGTGTGAGTGTCTGACGATTCGCGTGACTGTACGACAGTTCACTTTTGCTTTCCTGCTGTACAAAAATAAGTACACAATATTTATAAGCATTTATGGGCATGGTTTTTATTTTTATAATATTTATACATACATTTACATATAATTTTTAATATAAAGCTGCCTTCACTGCGTCAGCTGCCTCTACCAACAATTGATCGTTGGTATCTTCGTACAATGCAAGAAATATTGGGACATCAATATTTGGGAGCATTTGGACTTCGAATATTTCTATGTGTGGTTTGTTGGTTACCTCACTTCTATTGGATTCACTGCCAGCTTCGGCAGGCTGAGTATTGATGCTCAAAAATTGGTCATCGTCACATGTCAGCATCTCTTCATATTCTTCATCTATTTTTTGGAGTGCGTTAGATGAAGTTGGTTGTGATGACATCTCTAGGAGAAGCTCCTCATCTCCTTCAAGATATCCATCAAATTCTTTCTGCATTGCTCTCTTGCGATACTTCTTTAGGTGATGCCGCTGGAGTCTCCGATATAATGGTGTGTACCAGAAGGCTTCATTGTACAAATAAACTTCAAAATTTGATAATTTTGCTTTGAAAACTTGTGAAGCTACAAAAATTTTGTAGTATATCAGATAGCATTTTCTTTTGCTACAAAATTTTGTGATGTATCTGCATGCTTAAGCATGCCTCCGTATCCTGTGTATATCACATATCATAACGTTTGTTTACATAAATATTGTCTACTTAGCAGTTTCATTTCCGTAAACATTTTGTATCGTAGAGGCATGTATAAGCATGTTCCTATACTCTATATATATCACTTATCAAAATGTTTGTTTACATAACTATGGTCTACGTAGCAGTTTCATTCCCGTAAACATTTTGTATCGTAGAGGCATGCATAAGCATGTCCCTGTACTCTGTATATATCACATTCCGTTCAAAACTTTGTAACGTATCTGCATGCACAAGCATGTCTCTGTAGTCTGTAGATATCACTTATCAAAATTTTTGTTTATATACGTAGCAGTTTCTTTTGCCACAAAATTTTGGAACGTCTCTACATGCATAAGCATATCTACGTATGTTTGTTTACATAAATATTGTCTACGTAGCAGTTTCATTCCCTTAAACATTTTGTATTGTAGAGGCATGCATAAGTTCCATCTCATATACCAGCTGTACTTCTAAAACTACTTTATTAAAATTTTGCAACCAACGATTTTTGTAGCTACAAGTTACTAACTACACAAATACTGAAAACTACTTTGTTGAAATGTAGCGTACTAGACCATAGTAAACATTTTCGCGAATTAATATAAATCAACTTTGTTAGGACTAAAGTCAGTACATTTTTGTATATAAAACCAATAAGTCGTGAATGCTTCAAAACTCCTTGTGTTTTAAAAAATATAAATTTTTTAATGTTACATACTTAAAACAGTATATAAGTGCATTTCAATAAATATATATATATAAAATATATGAGTTCTTCAGTTTTTTGTTGTAATATCTGTAATAAGCAATACAGATACCAAAAGTGCTATTTAGAACATTGCAAAAGTCATGTTCAACCCCAAGGTGTGCAGCAGTCCGTACAACCCCAAAATGTGCAGCAGTCCGTAGAACCCCAAGGTGTATATCATTCCATACAACCCTATAACCCAATGGTCCAAAACAATTTACTATATCAGTATCCCGTGCAGTATCAGTATCCAGTGCAGGTTCCAGCTTATCCTTTGTATCCGTATCCACTGTCTACCAATCAATTCACACCACCTATGGAAATTCCATATCCCATTGAATATAGCGTACCTATAAAGTTGAAGCAAAATAATATGCCTAATTATTACCTAAGCTATTTGCCCGTAGAGAATCCTCCTCAAGACATGGATATAAGTCAAGTTATTCCACATGATCAGGCAAATACACAAAATGATGAAGTAGAAATGGATATCTCAAATTCTGCGGATGATCTCTCTCAAGCTCCAAATGAATGCAAATATTATATAATAAATAGTGCTTTTAAAAATAATATTATAACATTTGGAGTTCCAATAAGTAAAGACTGTCTGTTATTTGAAGATGCTATAAAGGAAAATAGACCTATCATCAAGGAAAGACTTCAAAATAGTATAGCTGTGCATAATATTATTAAGTTTAATATTACTCTCTTTGGGGAGTATATTAAAATTGTTGGAGATGATATGGAATTGTGTACTATTTCACATAGAGCGAAAAAGGATCTTTTGTGCTTTGCAGATGATGTTGAGGAAATGATAACAAAACAACTGCAAGAAATCCACAACAAAATGTCCGAGTTTCAAGAGCGGGATTCTGGCTGGACTCTAATTAGGATTGTTCGTCTCGAAGTTTCAGTAAATAAGTCAGCTTTGGTGAGAGGATCAAGTTGGATTAGTACGCCAGAGAAACTAAAAAGTAAAATGGCATGTATAAATGTTGAAAACAATGACATTTATTGTTTTAAATGTGCCATTATATCTGCACTGGATATATCTGATATTAAGCCCAGACAACGGTGCAGCTCATACAATATTGCAGACATTAGCGCTGATATTATTC
Organism: Linnaemya vulpina; assembly: GCA_963675445.1. Classification (NCBI taxonomy): domain Eukaryota; kingdom Metazoa; phylum Arthropoda; class Insecta; order Diptera; family Tachinidae; genus Linnaemya; species Linnaemya vulpina. The sequence goes on along the minus strand of OY776277.1, from coordinate 66,755,002 downwards.
ATTTGCAAAACGGGATTGAAATTGATTTTACAAATTTAAAGTTCCCGTCAGCATTAAAAAGTATTAAGACATTTGAAGAACGCAATCCTGATATTAACGTTAATGTATTCGGATATAGCAATGAAAGCAATGAAATTGTTGGACTGTACCACAACACCAAGAAAGAAAAACATAGACATGTTTTAGAAAATGTTGAAGGATACCATAACTATATTTTTATTAAGCAAATATCAAACTAAGTTAAGAAATAAACATATACACCAATGCACATATAAATATATTGATTGGAAATTTATATCTATTTTTCTTCCACAGACTTTTAAAACTCCAGACCACGAAACACTGCAAAAAAACTGATGTTTTGCAACAGCTGTCTGCAATATAGCCACAATGGTAGGACTATGGAGCAACACAAATTGGAATGTGGACAAATTGTGTCTGAGCTTCCATCAGAGGACAAGTCAACATTATGCTTCAAGGACCATCAACGACAGATGGATGTACCATTTGTTGTATATGCAGATTTTGAATGCGTATTGCAGGATACTAGTATTAGAGTAAGTGACAAAATTAGGTATAGCAAACAGCACATTCCTTGTGCTTTTAGTTATTATATTAAAGGTAAGCATAATGGTAAGCTAGATAAGTTTAAATTATATACGGGGGAAGATGCAGGCGAAAAGTTTGTAGATTGTATAATTAGCGATTGCGAAAATATTTACAATGATTATTTGAAAAACAAGAACCGAATGGATGATTTATCTCCTTTCGAAAATTTTAATTTTCGAAATGCGATAAATTGTCACATTTGTCATAAATATCTAGGCAATGATAGAATGAGAGATCACTGCCACATAAGTGGGAAATTTAGAGGAGCTGCTCATAATATATGCAATTTAAAATTTCAAATTCCAAAATTTATACCAATCTATTTCCACAATTATTCATCTTATGGCTCACATCTTTTTTTAAAGGGTTGGGTAAAAAATCTGACAATATAAAAGTCCTTCCGCTCAATAAAGAATTATACATATCACTATCTAGATTTTCAAAAATGATCGACAACTACAACCTTGAACTTAGATATTTGAACACAATTCGTTTTATGCCTGAAAGCTTAGAATCTTTAGCTAATAGTCTTTCAGAGCAAGACTTTCCCATCATTAAAACACAATTTAAAACAAAAAAAGAGTTTATCTTGTGAGAAGGAAAGGCGTTTTTCCTTATGATTTCATAAATTCTTTTGAAAAATTGAAGTTAGGTCAGCTTCCAGCAAGGGAAGATTTCTTTAAACACCTCAATAATAAGGAGTGTTCGACTGAAGACTATGAGCATGCGAAAGAAGTTTGGAATGCTTTCAGCTGCAAAACCTTGCAAGATTATATGGAAGTTTATTTAAAAACGGACGTACTCTTACTTGCAGATATATTTGAAAATTTTTGAAAGGTTTGTAAGAGTATCTATCACCTAGATCCATGTCAATATTACACTGCACCAGGACTATCGTGGGATGCTATGCTAAAGTATGCAAATATAGATATGTACAATTTCTTCAAGAAAGGAATACGTGGTGGACTTGTACAATGCAGTAACCGATATTCAAAGGCTAACAACAAATATTTACCTGATTTCGATAGAGAGAAGCCCTCAGAATATATTGTGTATTTTGGGCTATGTCTGAGTATCTACCTTATGGCGGATTCAGATGGCTATCAGCTGAAGAGATAAATCTGGATCCTAAAACCCTAGATGATAGTCCAAGTGATGGATATGTCTATGAAGTTACTTTAGACTATCCTTCTCATTTGCATGACACTCACAATGACCTTCCTTTCTGTCCGGAAAACAAAAAAATTCAGCAAACAAAGCACACTAAATTAATTGCAGATTTTTCCACAAAACAAACATACGTCATACACTATAGAGTTCTCAAACAATGTTTGAAGTATGGTCTAGTTCTAAAAAAAGTGCATCGGATTCTCACTTATAAACAATCAACTTGGTTGAAAAGTTTTATAGACTTAAACACCAAACATAGAGCAACTGCAAAAACGCATTTGAGAAAAATTTCTTCAAATTACTAAATAATGCAGTATATGGTAAAACTATGGAGAATGTGGAACAGAGAAAAGACGTACGAATAGTTACGAACTGGAATAGGACAAACTGTAATCATTTAGGAGCTCAAGATTGGATATCTAAACCTAATTTTCATAGTTTGTCAATATTTTCTGAGAATATGGTAGCGATTGAAACGAATAGAGTGAAAACCTATTACAATAAACCCATATATTTAGTATTTTGTGTATTAGAGCTTTCCAAATGGAAAATGTATGATTTCCATTATGGGTACATGCAACCCAAATTCAAGTCGAACTTATCGCTGAATTATATGGATACTGACTCTTTCATTTACACAGTAAAAACAGAAGACTTTTACGATGACATAAAAACTGACGTCGTCCATAAGTTTGATACGTCTGATTACCCAAAAAAGAATATATATTGGTTCCCTCTAGTAAACAAAAAGTGTTGGGTATGATGAAGGATGAGAATTGTGGAAAAATAATGAAGGAGTTTGTAGGATTGAGATCAAAGATGTATTCCATTAGTGTGCAGTATGAAAATCATATTAAAAAATCGAAAGGGGTAAAGAAATGCATTCTTGATAAGTACGACACAACTTCTTATAGAAACTGTTTATATAATAAGTCTACTGTATATGATGACATGTTAATATTTAAATCAAAAGTTCATCAAATTTATACAAATGAAATAAGTAAAGTAGTGTTAAATTAAGCAGACGATAAAAGAAAAATAAGAAGTGATAAGATGAGTACATATGTATGGTATCATTTTCGAATCGAGGAAACTAATCCCGATTATGAACTTGACATATTACTGTGGGAAATTTCAAGACAGAAGAGGAAGAAGCAATGCAATAATTGTATCCCTATTTTTAAGTAATAATTTTTATATATATTTAAGTAGTGAAATCTATTAATAAGTAAAAAAAATTGTTGTATTGTTAAGAGAAATAAACAAAAATTGTACAAATATATATAAAATGAAAAACATTCGGAATTTGTTTTATTTTGTTTTGTGATTTATTATTTAGTTTCATCGAAATATTACATAATATGAATTAATTAAATGATTTATCATCATTTTTCTTAAGTAAAATACGGAGCACTGACAGGTATCTGGCCCTTCCTCACAATCTGTATGGCTCCATGGACAAGACTTAAAGTGACTATCGTCCTTGTCCTCATCTTCCATTATACCAAAATCATCATTTTCATTCAACATATCGAGGAACATTTTCGCCATTTCCATGTGTTCGTATAGTTGACATCCCCCAAATTCAACTAAGAATTGTGCGAGCTTGTTTCTAATGTCAACGAACAAGTTGTAAGAGAAATTTTATATAATTTATAAAACTAAATCTGCGTTCCACTCCAAAAACAAATACAAATTTTAGAGTAAAGGACTCAAAAATGTATATAAGTATCTCTCTATCTTCTTCTAACACCAGATTTTATTATTCATCTTTTCGTCTTTTGCTCCCTCTCTCTCCCACACACGCACACACACAAATCTAATATCATTGCTTAATAATTTTCAGTTAGACTTCTTAATCTAAAAAGCTTATATCGAGATTAATTCGAAATTTAAGTTCAAACTTATAAGTTGTGAAACATTTATAGCGCAATGAGTTTAATAAGCAAATTCAATTCCTGTAATACAAAATCCTTAATCCATATAAAGGATTTAGATGAATCATCCAAATACACCATCGTACGTGCAAAGCGAGTAACAACAAAGTATGGGGAAACAGTTCAACTTGAACTGGAAAACCATATAATGTTTCTCCCCAACCGATATAATAATTTAACACATGTCGAATTAGATGATCTTTCAAGTGATAACTATTGACTACAAAGAAAAGGAGAGCGAAACCTTATCCTGGATAGTGAGATGAATGAGTTTTTGATACCAAACTCCCAGTACCCCGTTTGGCAGTAAAAAAAAATGTTATGTGCATATATTTTGTAATTAACAAAAAAAAATTTTATAAAAAAGAAATTATGTTTTAAATATATAAATATATATGACTGTGTTTTATTTAATATCTTATGTCATAAGGAAATTTCAAACACAATTATATGTATTAAAGTTTTCATATTGATTGCACTTTTATTTAATATTTCTACCTAAATATTTGATTAATTCTAAAGGAGGTTGTAAATTTCCAAGGCTGTCGAAATATTGTTTTTCATTCTTGTTTTTATAGTATGCTACCCAATGAATACCTGGGCCTGTTGATAAATCCAAATTGATTATTCCACACTCACGGTCTTTGGTCGTTTTGGTAGCGAGTCCAACAGAAAAACTACTCTGAAGTGTGGAATATATATATTTTCTCAGATCAAATTCTGATAATGGTTTGTTGTGCAGCATGTCAAAAAAGTTTTTTTATTGATCATTACAAACAAGTCCATAACCGTTTTTATATAATTTAATGTATAGTCCTTCGCCCACAATAATGGACTCCATCGCTCTGTTGTGTCTAGTGGCTTCCGCAAAGTGTTTTTTGCATTTTTTGTTGTATATACAGTTTTAGGTATAGCGGCACCTCCAGTTTCTAGACCACCAAGTGCACCTAGAGCAGTTAGAATCGGTATTATGGGAAAAAAACCACAAATTTTTGGAACATTTATTATACGTGGTATTACAACACGAGCTTTTTTCCCCTTAAGAGATTTACGAGCAATCTTAATGGCTGAATTAATGTCTTGTGGTTTTTTCTTCTTCAATATCTTTGATGCTGCTTTAATTGTTTTACGAAACAGATTTTTGTCATTTATACGAATTCGTGGTGATGGTCTCTTCACTGTATTCCTTTTCTTTGCTTCAACACCGATACCAAGTTTAGTTTTTGCTTTCATTGCGTTGGTGACTATATATGCAAATGTTTTTTCGGCAAGATCACAATCTTTTGAAAGAACTCTTTCCCAAGCTTTATTTTCAAGAATTTGGCAGCTTGATGTCTGCTGCTTAAGTCTTTATTTTTCGAATAAGCAATATCGTGATTTTTGCAAGCAGCATCCAATAAGTTAATTCCTTTATCTCCTCTATCTAAACGCTTTTGTAATCTTGTGCCAGGTCCACAGAACTGATATCCAGGAAGATGTAATTCAAAAGGCAGAGAATTTATTGCTTTATTTAGTAAACCTTCTCCAACGATAGTGAGCATGAGACTAAAACTTTTGTTAAAAAGTACAACCATATTACTTTAATCTACAATAAAAGATATTGTTTGCAAATTTCACAAGTAGTTATTATTTTATATTCGTAAAACAACATAAAAATATTTTAGTTCGTAATGCTGATATTTATTCAAATGACAGTAAAAAAATAAGACATAGTTCCATGTTACCAAATTCTATTCGAGCATTAATAGTTGGTCCTTCAAATTGTGGAAAAATGATTAGTTTGCTGGAAAGTCCTAATGGTGTCAAGTTTGAAAATATTTACTTGTACTCAAACTCTTTATATCAACCTAAATATGGATACCTAAAGAAATTAATCTCACCAATTAAAGGAATGGGATACTACACATTCGCAGATAACGAGTACGTTGTTCCTCCTAGTGAAGCTAAAAGCAATTCAATTATGATTTTTGATGATGTTGCATGTGAAAAGCATACATTTGAATGGGTCGTCATAAGAACTTAGATTCATTTTACTTTTGTCAAACTTACACGTGGATTCCAAAACATTTGATAAGAGATAATGCTAATGTAATTATTATGTTTAAATAAGATTCGACATATATGAAACATGTATATGATGATCACGTTGCCAGCGATATGAACTTTGAAATGTTTCAACAAATTTGTAGAGAATGTTGGAAGGAAAAATACGGATTTTTGATGATAAGTAAAGATAATGAACTAAACAACGGTCGTTATAGAAAGTCATTTGATTACTTCATCATCATATATAATTTGCTGTTCATCTAATGCACCCATCAGTATTTAATCTGACTTCAAACTTCATACATGTGATTATTGTAACTGATCAGATAAGCTGATCTGATACCTGTTAAACCGTCCTGATCTAATAAACTGATCTGCTTAGTATTGAACTGACCTGATAACTAAAATTAATGAATAAATTCTTGAAGACTAGGTAACTACAAGAAATATCTTGAAGAAAAAGCTTTGAAGTATAAAAACTGGTGAAATAAATGCACATGAAAAATTAAGAGATACATTCAAGCCTATCACAGAACCTTTAAAAGAATTTATCAATAGCTCTAAATACGTTGGTAGATCGGTTAAAAAAGAACCAAGTGATAAGGAAACTGGAATTGATGACAATGTAAGTTTTCATCCTCAGAATTCAACAATAAAATTGGAAACGAGTACGCCCAAGAAACTAATTGAAGAATCAATGTTTAAACAATCGAATTGTAAAAGTAGCAATAATTATGATTAAGATGACTTTTACTCACAAAATTCGAATAATGAAGAAAGTTATCCTGACTTTTCACTATTACAGTCGAGAAACGAACTAGATACTAACTATGGTTTACATAAAGACAATAATAACCAATGGAGATTTGGTAGTAGCACCATCGAGTTAAATCAAGATAAGATACAGGTTGGTGGACAAATATGGGCTCTCACGCCAGGACTGTTTTCTTTAATGTTTCATAAAACACCAAAAAACTATGACAAATTCGAGCTTGAAATCTATAAAAAAAAAATTACTTACTACCAATGCTCACAGGAGAGACTATAAGTCTGATGGTCAAATCAAAGGGAGAAAAGCCCATAAGTACAAAAAATTTATTGGAAAACTTTTCAAAGTAGAAAATCATACAAAGTCATCAGATGTAACAAAAACTAATTATTTAGGAAGGGTTTTGATGCAGTTTAACCCTCATAATCCAAAATATATATACTGGGATGATCCAAAAGAGTTGGTAGATCGACTTAGACTACTGCTTGCATCACAGTCTGCAGGCCATACTAATCACAACAACGAAATTGTCTCAATTTTTGATGATAAGTAAAGATAATGAACTAAACAACGGTCGTTATAGAAAGTCATTTGATTACTTCATCATAATGTAATTTGCTGTTCATCTAATGCACCCTTCAGTATTTAATCTGACTTCAAACTTTATACATGTGATTATTGTAACTGATCAGATAAGCTGATCTGATACCTGTTAAACTGACCTGATAAGCTGATCTGATACCTGATAAGCTGACGGGATAAGCTGATCTGGTACGTGATAAGCTGATCTGATACCTGATAAGCTGATCTGATACCTGATCTGTTAACCTGATCTAATAAACTGATCTGCTTCCTATTGAACTGACCTGATAACTAAAATGAATGAACAAATTTGCAAAGACTTGGTGACTACCAGAAATATCTTGAAGAAAAAGCTTCGAAGTATAAGAACTGGTGAAATAAATACACATGAACAATTAAGAGATACATTCAAGCCAATCACAGAACCTTTAAAAGAATTTATCAATAGCTCTAAATACGTTGGTATACCGGTTAAAAAAGAACCGAGTGATAAGGAAACTGGAATTGATGACAATGAAAGTTTTCGTCCTCAGAATTCAACAATAAAATTGGAAACGAGTACGCCCAAGAAACTAATTGAAGAATAAATGTTTAAGCAATCGAATAGTAAGAGTAGCAGTAATTATGATGAAGATGACTTTTACTCACAAAATTCGAATATTGAAGAAAGTTATCCTGACTTATCACTATTACAATCGAGAAACGAACTAGATACTAACTATGGTCCACATAAAGATAATAATAACGAATGGAGATTTGGTAAATAGCACCATCGAGTGAAATCCAGATAAGATACAGGTTGGGGGACAAATATGGGCGCTCACGCCAGGACTTTTTTCTTTAATGTTTCATAAAGCACCAAAAAACTATTAAAAATTCGAGCTTGAAATCTATAAAAAAAATTACTTACTACCCATGCTCACAGGAGAGACTTAAGTCTGATGGTCAAATCAAAGGGAGCAAAGCCCATAAGTACAAATATATTATTGGAAAACTTTTCAAAGGAGAAAATCATACAAAGTCATCAGATGTAACAAAAACTAATTATTTAGGAAGGGGTTTTATGCAGTTTGACCCTCATAATCCAAACTATATATACTGGGATGATCCAAACGAGTTGGTAGATCTACTTAGACTACTGCTTTCATCACAGTCTGCAGGCCATACTAATCACAACAACGAAATTGTCTCAATTATTGAAGAACTACGTGAAGCTAATATAATTGTATAAACTATATACATACATAGATTTTTTTATAAAACATGTCCGTTGATAAATTTGGGCATTATATTAACGATAGAAGTGAAGTCATTTCAACCAAAAATGCACCTAAGTTGTTGGGCTTCTTTATGGATACGAACAAAAAAATTGATGTCCAATACAAGAGAATCAAAAATGTTGCAAACGCTCTGGAGGAAAATGATGTTATCAGTAAATTGTTTCTGCAAACTGAACTCAAAAAACAGCAACAAGAAGTAGCTTTCCAGTTAGAAAATCTTAATGCTCATTTGCAGTATATCAATAAGAGAATGGAAGATAATAAATCACTTTTGGATATGGAAATTGAAGAGTTACGAGAAAAAATTTATAGAATAGAAAATTACATGTTCGTATCAATAGCTGAAAGTGCACCAAGTAGATCACAACACACTTAAAACAGCGACTGGAAAAATAAGATGTCTTCAAAAAGAAATATTGTAAATGAATTGCATAAGCAGGCTCGAAAACGTTTTGTACGTCGTAGAGTTGTAATGAAAAGAAGAGATGATCTTTGGCAAGCTGATTTAGTTGAAATGGGAAATTATTCCTTAGACAATAGAAATTATCGATTTTTGCTAACTCTAATTGATACATTTTCAAAATTTGCTTGGGCAGTACCTTTGAGAAGAAAGAATGCATTTGAAACAACCCAGGTAATGGAGAATATTTTCAAATTGGGACGAATACCGAAAAACTTGCAAACAATGGTAAAGAATTTTTCAGTAAACATTTCAATCAGTTGATGAATAAATACAATATTAATCACTACTCAACATATAACACTATGAAAGCCTCAATAGTAGAACGCTTCAATATAACATTAAAAGGAATGATGTGGAAAGAATTTAGCTTAAATGGTTCATATAATTGGATTGATATGTATAGAGATTTACTTGATGCATACAATAGAAATACTCATCGCACCATTAAAATGTCACCGATTAAAGTAAATTCAACAAATGGAAAACAGCTTTTAAAAACAGTATACAGTCATTTAAAATGACCATAAAAAATTTGGTTTCTTTATCACCTACGGAAAGCGTTGTGTTGCAAAATGCTGGATGGAATAAACTTGTTGAAATAAATCTTCAAAATGGAAATTTTAATTTCTATGTACCACTCAAACTTCTTTTAGGATTCGCTGAAGACTACAATAAAGTTTTATTAAATGGTAAACATGAGTTGATACTCTTGCGTAATAAGAACGATGAGGATCATGTACACTCGAATGTTTCCACTGAGAAAGCAAAACTTACAATTTCACTAATATCATGGAGAATTCCATATGTTCAATTATCTGATCATAGTAAATTGAATATGATCAAAATATTTAATAATAGTGCTGCTATACCAAATGGCATTCCGTAGTTGGGATTGTCATATGAATCCACACCTTAATATGGGGACCAATCACATATGGAATGTGAAACTGGCCGCTAATAAGGAACGCCCTCGTTTTGTGTTGATTGCCTTTCAACAAGAAAACAAGTTTGTTCATTGGGATCTTACTAACTTAAAAGTACATTTAAACTCAACCTCTTACCCATATGACGATCTTAATATAAAATTCAAAAATGAGCGGTATGCGATTCTATATGATATGTATCTAAGATTCCAACAAAGCTACTACATGAAACAACCCCAACCTCTTCTAACAGGTCAAGAGTTTAAAAATAACGCTCCAATTATTGTAGTTGATGTCAGTCACCAAAACGAAACGCTCAATACCGGACCAATCGACATAAAAATTGAATTTGAAACAGCAACAAATATTCCAGCAAAAACATCAGCTTACAGCGTTCTTATTCATGACCGCGTAATAGAATACATACCAATAAAAGGTGAAGTCCGGAAGGTCTTATAAATTAAATAACATGGATGGTGATATTGTTTTTGTAGACTTGCAAGGTTTCAAAAATAATTCAAATGACTTTATCGCAAAAGAACTAGCTGTAGTTTCCAGCAACAACGAATACCTCAATTTCATCATAAAACCTCCTTTTGATTTCGCATGTTTATCAGCCAAAAAACAGAGAGAAGCAGTTTGGTTAACAAAAAACTATCATCATATTAACTGGAATGATGGATCAGTCTCATTTCAAAGCGTTTGCAAGTTTTTAAAATCCAATATAAGAAATTCACAAATATATGTTAAGGCGGAAGAGAAGAAAAAATGGCTGGAAAAAATTATTCATCAAACAGTTTATAACATTGAAGACATTGGCTGCATTAATTTTAAACAAATGGAAACTAAGCATTCAATATATCTCTATTGTAGCTATCACGACTATGGTGTTTGTGCCTTAAGGAATGCAATTTTACTTAAAAATGAAAATGCTAACAAACTTTTAAATAAATGCTTATAAAAATTAAAATAAATGTCTTTTTATTTCAAATAAAAACCTACATACATATTGTTTTTCAGAGAACACACAAACAAACAAACACAATGGATCATTCATTCAAGTGGTCAAGGGAATATTTGGGCACATAGAATAAACGCTTATTATTTGTTTGTATGTATATGCGTAAATGAAATAATTTTGTGGATATTTATGTACGCATGAATATGAACATCTGTAACGACACGTTTTCCGCTGGGTGCTAGGATAGGCTCAGCGGCGTCCAGGGGTCGTTGATTTTGTGTAGTTAAATAAAACACCTTCGTTTCTTCAGTTGATTTCCAATGTTTATTTATACTAAATATTTCTTAAAGTATCCTTACATCTATGTATACTTAAATATGGGGATGGAACAGCGAGGAGTCCCCAAATGGTCCAGCGACGGTGTTGGTGGAGGTCAGAGGCTGGACGACCGATGCCACTGTTCTCAGCCTACACGAGCCGCCCCAAAGATCGAAGATCGCAACGGGAGAGCCCTGAATACAATCCTCGTCTCCACGACCTTTAGTGGAGAGCAAGTGCAGGATCGACAATTGCAACGGGAGAGCCCTGAATACAATCCCCGTTTCCCCACTCCGACTGGAAAGCAAGAGTAAGTAGTTATTCAGCCGGGTGATCCCTCACTCAATAACCGCTCCTTGCCTTGAGAACAAATAGTTATGTAGCCGGGCGATCCCTCACTCAATAACTAATTCTTCCCAGTAGTTGGAAAAGACTCCTATGTCTCTATAGGTTTCTCTAGCTACTTTATACTACAAGATGTTTATCAAGTACGGGTGAGCCCTCTACCTAATAAACTAGCTCTTGTCGCATCGCAAGGTGCCAGCCAACTCACTCTTGTTTAACAATTGTTCGCCTTTTATACTATTCGTGGCGCGCACACAGAAATACACACAACAACATGCATGTACACAGAACAGTGAATATTTCAAGTTCTGTTGTTAGCTGCGGGAGTGCGCATGTCTGTGAGAAATACTTCCAGAGAGGCTGTCAGCTTTAAATGCTTTTAACATGATTGTGCAGGTATATAACTCTCAGTGCACCCTTACATACATATTCGTCTTATTTATTTTAGAGGACAAAAACAAAATATATAAAAGAATACATGATCAATTTCCATGCGCGCGTGTACATGCGTAAATATATAAAAGAAACTATACTCCAAACATGAGATTAAAAAGAAAAAAATTCCATTACAATAAACTTAAATACTATTCTTTACGTAGGCCGTACAGTTATATTATTTGTTCAAAAACAACTTAAAAAAAAACTTAAATAATCATTCCAAACGAATTTATTATTGTTGCGGCAAAAACGAGCCGGTCGACTTTTGTCGTCACACATCTTATCACATTTCATAGTGACCCACTTGCGCAAAATCCAGGAAAGCAAGAAAGCGGATTGTCATACAGACTCACCAATCGTCACACACACAGCCTGTCTGACAGGCAGACATTCCAACCGCCACTCAGAACACAAAAAACACACACACTTAAACATAGCATAAATATTCATATTCTACAAAATACAGAAATCGCACCACCATTCAGATCCCCAAATAAAATCCATCGATGATCGTCATGTATAAAATAAACAAAATATCAATTTCAATATTTATGGAATAGTAAATTTTTTTTTTCACAACGTCATCAAGATCAGAATAACCAAATTATTCCCCCAAATTCAAGCATTGCAAACAAAAAAGAAATAACTGAATTGCTGGACAAAATGTCTTAAGTAAACACACACCAAAATTAAAAACAAACAAAAAATAAAAGAAGAAATCTCACTACAGCAAGAAGAAACGAGCCACAAACATTAAGGCCATCCATATATAACTACAACACTTTTGAAATAGTGTAATTCCTAAAAAAATGTTCTAATGTTCCTAAAGATTTCTTATTTTCTATTAGGCTATAGCACACATAGACAGACAGAATTCCTACGCTCACATATAGACAGACACAAATTCCCACGCTCACATACCGACGGACATGTATTCCCAAGGTCACATATGGACAGACACAAATTCCCACGCTCACATACGGACGGAGATGTATTCTCAAGGTCACATATGGACAGACAGAAATTCCCATGCTCACATACGGACGGACATGTATTCTCAAGGCCACATAAGGACAGACACAAATTCCCACGCTTACCCCAACATTATAAAAAAAAAACAACAATGTGAACACCCTATTTAACCGTGGGAAAAAATACACACACACATTAAAGTATCAAATTACTAAAAAAAAAAGCCAATTAACATAAATTTGGCAATTAAATTGAAAAATTTTAAATTTAATTGCTGAAATTTGAGAATTTTAATTGTCTTGGCACATACAGTATCCTACTACTCACAATTATTCGTTTCGCTCAAATTATTGTACTTCAAAACTGATTAAATCTTGTTTAAACAAAAGTATGCCTGTGCTCAAACAAAATGTGAAATTATTAACAATATTTTCAAACCTGTCTCATGGGATTTGATAAAAAGTGACTTATTTGAGGCCAGCTGCATTACAATAAGTTGTTCCAAACACGGATGTAAGCTAACCCCAATGCTAGTACGATATTTTCTACCAAATAAAGGAATTACGGTTGAAATTCTAGCAGTAAATGAGCTTCAAGGTGAAAACTCTGATGTTATTTCCAAAAATTTTGTAATAAATAGTAAAATGATAGCATTTTGTGGTGACAATAGTAATTGCAAGCTTGGAAGTGCAGAAATAGACGAAATAATGCAAAATTTTATTGGAAAAAACCTAATTGGTGTGAATTGTGTTTATCATATCTTGAACAATTAATTGTAATCAAACTGCTGCCGATTTCCCACCAGTTGATATTGAAGTGATAATTGGAAAAATTTACTCGTTCTTTTACATTTACACAATAAGAGTAGAAAAACTTAAGGAGATTTGTAAACTGTTGACGTTGAACATAAGAAATTATTGGGTCATAGCAAAACACGTGCAATTAAAAGAATATTTTCTTTCTCAACATAAGTGTCCGATGATATTATAAACATTGTTTAATGATCTATGTGCTGAGTTTTGGTTAGTTTTTGTACATAGTCAAGCTTTTATATTCCATAACTATATTTGTCGTCTAGAGTCACAACACATTTCAATGCCCGAGGCTGCTCTGAATTTAAAGGACTTGAAATTTTTATGGCATCTGTATTGACTATTGAAATCAATTGGAGGCAGCATTTAGGAACATGCTCTAAAAGATTATTAGCTAAAGATTCTAAACATTCGGGCATAAAACGAATTGTATCTAAAAATCTAAGTTCAAGCAAAGAATATAAACTATAAGAAGACCCATGGCGAATAAACTATGAAAAAAAATTTTAGTATCTTTATTGGTGCCGGGGGTAAGGGAAAAAAGCAGAAACCAACGTGTTAGATCGTTGGTCATCGAACACGTTTAAAGTTGGTTTCATAAAATTTAACATAATATTTAAGGGAAGGTGAAAAAAAACAAAAGCAAAAAATATATGCAAATTTGTTTGAAGAACTTTACAGAAAATTCTAGAGCTGTACCGAACTGAATCAAACGCTCTCAAACACTCTCAAACGCTCGTTTTTGACAAGAACCTCTAATCAAACCCATGTAATTTAAATGGGTTTGATTAGAGGTTCTTGTCAAAAACGAGCGTTTGATTCAGTTCGGTACAGCTCTAGAAACTTCTACTTTTATTTCAAAACTTTGTTAATGATCGAGCTGCAATATTTATGTGCGTGTGTAATTTTCTTTTGCTTCACATGATGAATGCAAGTGAGAAAAAAAAAACAATTCAATATCGGACAGGAAATGCTACGTCAGGATATGTAAAAGATCTAGAAGACATTTTAAAGGTTTAAGATTTTTTCGTTTTAGGGCAAATTTGGCGGGAAAAATAACTAATTGCTGAAGAAGATTATACAAAAATCTTTATATATGCGACCGTAATTTTAAAAGCTCATTCATTTGTGCTTCTATATGATGCGGCGTAGCAACGAAATCAAATGTCTTATTTATTCTCTTTCTCATGTTTACTGCAATTACAATTTTTGAGTAACTTAATATATTTTCTTACACTTTGTGTTGTGTATGTTTGTATATTTTTATATATTTACATACACACATAAGTATGGCTGTTATTTGTTTATAATAGTTCTTTCATACTATTCAAAGGCCGAAGAAAACTGTCCTTTCATTGTTTCATTTTTTCCAAATGTACATACATTTTTATTTTCTACAATATTTAGTCTGCACACACTGAAATTTTTTCTATAGAAAATATTATAAAATGTTTCATATATTTTTCTAAAATACATCTCTATTAATATAATATGAAAAATTGTTTATAGTAAAAAATTCATTCATAATGAAAATGCTTGTAGAAAAAATTTCAGAACAAAAATATTTCTATAGAGAACAATTCTTTGATTACAATTTTCAGGACCTATATTTCTTCATAAAAAAATGTAATAAAAATCTTTCAATAGAAAACATTTTATAATGAAAATACTTATGTAAAAAATATATGCAGAAAGAAAACTTTTTATTACCACTCATTTTCTATAAAATATTCTGTATGGATAATTTTTGTGTCGGAAAGTTTGTGTATCAAAAAATGTTCCGTAGAAAAGTTTTTATAAAAAATGTGTTGTATCTACATAGAATAGAAATGCTGAATCTTCTTATAATAACTTTACTGCGCGAGCATTCTTAATGGAAGATCTGTAAGTACATATCATCTAGTGCTCAGAAGGTTAAAATTTTAAATCAATAAAAAAGGAAACTACTTTTTTTGTTGTTTTATTTCCAATAAAGTAATTTGAATTTAAATAGTATTGATATTTTATTTTACGAAGTTAAAAGTATTCCTCAAAAATTGCATCAGATGTAGCACATGTATGTAGGTATTAACACTTCGGTGCGAATAGATATATATTTGTTTCTACACAAATAAAATTCATATTCTTTACCCTACATTAATACAAACAACTGTTAAGCTCATTTTCTTATTCACATACATACATATAATTTTAAAGGATAATGCGTTTGACGAAAGATATTCTAAGTAAATGGTTTTGGTTATGGACGAAATCATCATAAGAAAAGCGTCAGAGTTTAGATTTAATCGATGGACTCGAAACAACAGGGTTTGTAAAAACTAGAAGTACTGGTACTCATGCATGTGTTTTTATGGTAAAAGCATTGTTTTCTAATTGGAGTATTGTTTGAAAAAATTCGCGTGAGATTCAGAACTCAATTTTTTAGCAGAACTGTTGCAGCTGCTATTAAAACAATATGCAAGATTACACAACAGCTCAGTTTGTGGGAAAAATTGATAAGATTTTCGATTGTCTTAATAGTGGTTCCCTTTATGGCGATAGCTGCTACAGATCTGCAGTTCAACTTAACAATGAACCTCACAAATTTATACATGGACAGTTCTATGTAGCGTGTTCGGGCGTTAGCAAACCATCGGTTTTGTATATTTGCATCGAAAATGGAAAAACAAAAAATGTTGTTTACCACAGAGCATTACAATAAAAGCAGTTTATCACTAATTTAAATAAATTCGAATTCATTTTTTAAATAAATAAATAAATAAATAAATATATATATATATATATATATATATATATATTCGGTGTAAATATACAAAACCGATGGTTTGCCAACGCGCGAACACGCTACATAGAACTGCCCATGTGAGAAGACTGGATGCACTAAATTCACTCCACAAATTTCTAAAGATCGGCCTTACGCCTAATTAATGGTAATAGCAAACGCAAAGCGAAAAGGAAACTGAAGTTGTTAAATTCAAATATATATATATATATATATATATATATATATATATAGACGGAATCATTGGGATACGTGGAATGAATACATCTTCGCCTTTTAATTTTCCAGTTAAAATAGTAGCTTCAATTACATAAGCCATCAACCTTTTAAAAGCAAGTCTTCTACCATTACACAAACGGGGTCGATTGATATTACGAAGCATAATAATAGTGGGTTCAGCTTTCTATTGGAGATTATGCGGAGGCAATCAAATCTTGGTAAGTCCAACGAATTCAAAAATTCTGTTGGATAATTTGAGAATGTTATCAATCCAGTGTCATCAATAGGCATTTCACCATTCTTAATTTTCAGCAATTGCTTTGAGAACTTATCAGCAGATGGATCATTCTGCAATTGAACACGAACGTTGGTAGTGAGTTTTAATATTTTAACAAATGTCCATAAATATGAAAACTTTAAGCAAGCGTTAATTTCATCGGCAATGTTGATCTAGGAATGAACCGCAATGTTTGCCTAAAATTGCCTAACAATAAAATCAACACACCACCAAACAACTCTGAGTTATCTCGGATATCTTTCATTTTTCTTTCCAAAGCTTCAACAGATTTCTTATTCGCTATATATTATACTCATGCATACGACGTGGGCTGTGCATGGACCGTGTATTATATTTTGCCCAACAACATCATATAATTCAGGATCACTTATCTGATGTGGAATTTCAGAACAATTAACATTGTCAACTTCATGCGATGTGATTTTATTCACCAACCATATTGAAATTTGAGCGTGTGGCAAACCACGCTTTTGTCACTCCACAGAATACATCCAGCACTTCACCAAACACTTTAGATATCACGCTAAAACCCATAAACGCTTTCAATTTCTGCTTAAAAACACGAGAAATGATATCATGGCGGTCGGTAGGACTTTGGCCAGCGAATAAATTATCTTTAATGTCACTCCATTGCGGATTACACGTAAATGCTATAAATAAATCTGGTTGATCTTAATGACGCACATAAGTCATTGTATCCCGCGCGTACTAAAGCATATGACGTGGTCTGTGCATAATGTATTTAAATATTATTCCCTACATTCAAAGATATGAAAAAATAAAATGAAAAAAACTACTGAATTGCTGGACGAAAAATCCTAAGTAAACACAACAAAATTTTAATAAGCAAGAAATAAAAGAAGAAATCTAACTACAGCAAGAAGAAACAAGCCAAATGCATTAAGCCTATCCATATATAACTATAACACATTTGAAATAGTGTAATTCCTAAAAATGTTTTTAAATTTTGTCATTCACTACGCGTACAGAGCACAAAGGGAGAGACAGAAATACTCACGCTCAAATAGGGACGGACAGAAGTTCTCAAGGCCACATATGAACAGACAGAAGTTTTCAAGGCCACATATGGACGGACATAAATTTCCTCGCTCACATATGGACGGACATATATTCTTAAGGTCACATATGGACGGACAGAAACTCCCACGCTCACATATGAACAGACAGAAATTCCCACGCCTGCCAAAACATTATTGGATGAAATTTGAGAATTTTGGTAATTAAAATTTTAAATTTAATTGCTGAAATTTGAGAATTTTTTGATGAAATTTAAGAATTTTTATTGCTCTGGCACATACAGTATACAACTACTAACTTTTGTAAATGTAAAGCGATTTCAATAAGGAATGTCTCGTTTTTTTTTTATATAGAACCAGCTTTAAGCTTTTTGTAGAAAAAATTTGAAGTAATTGTTTTTGAGTCTTAAAGATTACGAAAAAATTAAGAAAAATAAACTTTTGATAACAACTTACCAAATTTCGTAGAATATAAGCTTGTAAAAGCTTAATCCTTTGACTTTCCAAAACTGTTTAAAATGTAAAACCGCTCTGCAAATTTGTGAGTTGGAGTTACTAAAGTACCCCAAAACAGTTTTTCGCGAATATCTAAAAATTTTGCACGTGTTTCGAAATCTTTGAAAAAGTTTTTTTGTATGTCCTCACCTAGGCCTATAACCCCCACTAGTTTTTACAAAGTTGCTCATTTGTGGCATCGTGTTATTTATTAGGATATATATGATTTTGAATCTATACCTCCTTTAGTATGCGACGCCACATGGGAATTTGATCTATTCACTGATGTACAGTATTTGTATAAAATGGCTATTTCTGAAGGTCATTGTCCAGCTTAACTTAAACCTGAACCAGTATCGCATTTTAGATGGCAACGAAAAATCCAAGCAAATATTTAAAAATTTTAGTAGAGTATATTGCCCGAGTTTATGTCTCTATTTACATTAACATAAAATATTATATTGTATCATTACGGCAGTCTTCACCTGACAAAATTCATACAACTCAAGAAGTATCTGTCTAACAATTTGCGAGAAATAATCAATACAAAAAATATTTTTAATTATAATATCTATGTTGTACGATGACCGAAGAGAAATACGAGAGCTATCAATTAAGAAAACTTTGGATTTTCGTGAAAATATTTACGGCCCAACAACAGTTAGAGTCTATAGAAAATATAAATCAAATTTGATTGTTTACACTATGTGAATATGACTTAACCGATGACAATGTTTGTTCAGAGCCTCCATTAACTAGAAAAATTCTATATGATTATTTAAAAAACTATTAGAATTTCGAAAATCCAGCACTTTCTGACCTAAATTTCTTGCCATATACAACTTTTAACTTCTCTATCTCGTAGAGTAACTGCAAAAAATCGCGATGTTGTTATGACTATAACTGATGAAAGTCGTAAAAAAAAACAGAACGTATAAGTAAAAAGGATTTGAAAACGTGTGTACATAGTTTTTTTCTCTATGAAGTTTTATTTTATAATGTTAATAATTTGTATGGCTAATAATATACAATACATATAAATTTTTTTTTCTTGTTTTTGATATATTATACTCGTACATATAAATACTATACGGTTGCATTGAGATGTTAACTTATTTAGTATATGGATTTCGAAATCTAGAGAACTATGGGCTCATATCGATGTACTTGTATTTTACTTAAATCATTCAACATGCAATTTAAAACGATTTTTAGAATAAAAAGTCTTTAATTACATATATTTAAACATATAATTGATTATAATTGATAAAATTATTTAATGTTGGGAAAAAAATTTTCAAAAGATTTTTTTGTTATGTACTACTTATGACATATTTTAAAGTTGGTCAGAATACGACGTAGAATAATTTACTTCCTACGATTTTTAATTTTTTTCGGTTCCATATAAATCTACCAGCCCTAATATATATGTATATATATATATATATATATATATATATATATATACATATATATATACATACATACATATATACATATATATATATATATATATATATATATATATATATATATATAAATCTATGTATATATATATATATATATATATATATATATATATATGTATAAATATATATATATATATATATATATATATTTATGTATACATATGTATATATATATATATATATATATATATATATACATATACATATATATATATATATATATATATATATATACATATATATATATATATATATATATATATATATACATATATATATATAAAAGACTTCCAAAAACCATCTTTAATAGGTTGAGAAGTTTGAAACTTTGCAAAACTGTGGTTGAAGTCTACTGACGATTTGGTAAGAAGCGCCAATGAAATGCATATAGACATTGCTTAACCACCCAACAAATAAATTTCATATTATAATAGTACAATGACAATATGTCAAAATATTAGTTTATTATATATATATATATATATATATATATATATATATATATACATATATATATATATATATATATATATATATATATATAAGTATATATATATATATATATATATATATACTTATATATATATATATATATATATATATATATATATATACTTATATATATATATATATATATATATATATATTAACGGGCAAGCAAAATTCAACTATTTTTTCTTAAAGCTAGTGTCTAAATATTTTATCAAAGCGGAACAAATTTCAAAACACTTGCTCTGCCATGCATAAAACACATTTTAAGATATCGATCACCTGTCTATATATATATATATAAAAGTATATATATATATATATATATATATATATATATATATATACTTATATATATATATATATATATATATATATACATATATATATATATATATATATATATATATATATATACTTATATATATATATATATATATATATATATATATATATTATGTATTATTTATTAATAATATTATTAATTTAACTGTCGACCGTGTCGGACGTACTTTTGTTGAACTCTGCTTACATTTTTTAATTTTCTGGAAAAAACTGTGTTAATCAAAAAATACAATAAAATAAAAAACTTAAAAAAGCTATATTCTTATTGTTGTTACATTCTTTCGCATATTTGGTGCTTACAACAAAACAAACAATCAATAACAACAATATCATTTAAAATTTTTGCATATTTCAATTTTCATTAATACCAACAACAACAATCGCTGCTGTTGTGATACAATAAGTGAAAATAAAAATAATAATCAGCAATATTTGTTCCTGCTCTGCTTTAAACCTGTTTTTACATTCTACACCTGATCCTCTTTATTCGAGTGATTTCAAAAATCAACTAACAACAAGTAATAAACAACAATAAAAAAAGGTCACAAATAAAATATTTGTTAAATATGTCCTGCTCAAAACCTAAATGCCGTAACAAAACTGATGAGCCAATGGTATCTTGCTGGCTTTGTGATACTGTTTATCACGCTAAATGTGTTGATTTGGCTGCTCGAACTGCCGACAATCTGCGTGAAGATAAAGGCCTTCGCTGGTGCTGTAAAAAATATATTGCTCTTGACATTGAATTCTACTCATTCTTCAAAAACACGCATATAAAGTTTAACGAAATTCAAAATGATCTTAACAACCTTTCTTTGAAATTTAATCAATACAAAAAATTACTTGAAAAAGGTCCGTGCTCTCCTAAAAAAAAGAAACCTACAACTGCCATCAATACTATTGTTGATGAAAAGGCTGAAAATGCGTTATCATTGCAGCCATTAATAGCCGAAAAAATCCCGTCACTACTTCTGATCCCTCGCCAAATTTTCCTGATTTACCTAACAACACAGCACCTGTTTCTCCTTCCTGTATAAATACTAATTCAACTTCCTCATCTGTTCCGATTAATTTTAATCCGCCAGTTCCTGTTTTTAAACCGTCAAGTACCTCAATTAATTCAAATCCTTCCGTTCCTGTTTTTAATTCTTCTAACAATCCAACTCTTAAAGTTATTTCACCAAAAAAAAACTATATTTGCTGCTCGATTTGCATCCTCTACTACTACTGATGATATTAAACATTATATAACAAATAAGATTGGCCTTAATATTGAAATGACTGTCTTTAAATTTAATTATTCTGAGGCAAGAAACAAAGCATCTTTCAAAATAATCATACCTCAAAACTACTTTGATACAATTGTGCATCTAGATTTTTGGCCGCCTAATGCTTTTATTCGTGAGTATGAATACAGAACTACACCAACGACTGAGATTGTTCACTTACCGAAATCATCGTCATCAAAAAACTAATTAAACTATCTATAAATAAGCCCATTAATATTATATACCGAAATGTAAGAGGTCTCAACACTAAATTAAACAATCTTTTTATAAATAGTTTTGATTTTTCATATCATGTTATTGTATTTACCGAAACTTGGCTGAGTGATAAAAAATGTATTCATAACAACGAAATATTATGTTCTAATTATCAAATATTTAAATATAATCGTGCGAAGAAACCTGGTGGTGGTGTTCTGATTGCTGTTCTGGATATATTCCAAATTAAGCCTATTTATAGTCCTTTCAATGATGACAGAGATGAAATTGAATTTATTGCCGTTAAAATTCGTGTTGGCTCTTTGCACCTTTATGTCACATGTTCATATATACCACCCAATTCCTCTTCTGCGGTATATAATAAACATTTTTCTGCAATTAATTCTGTTCTGGATCAATCAAATACTTCCGATATCTTACTTGTTTTAGGTGATTTTAATATCCCAAACGTAAAATGGATTAAGCCCTTTTATAGTAATTACATGTTACCAACAACCACGGCAGATTTTATACACTGCCTCCTTGGATGCGGCTTTTTTCAATTAAATTATATAGAAAATGTGTCTGGAAATATTCTTGATCTTGCTTTCGTTAATACTCCTAAGGAATTCTGTCTACGTAATACAATGCCTGTGACTCATCCTATGGACCTTTATCATCCTACCTTTGAAATTGATTTATCGCTATCATATAACAAATATGAAGTAATCAAAAATCAAGATATGAAACGTTCTCAATCTTATTGTTTTACTCGTACTAACTACACGGAACTTAATTCTTTGTTCTCTAATGTTAACTGGGATTCTGTGCTAGCTGATGATAACCTGGATAATATTGTATCAAGCATTTATAATATTTTGTATAATGCTATTAGTATAACTGTGCCAAGAATTAACATACTCGGTAAAAATGGGCCTCCGTGGAATGATCAATACCTACGATATGCTAAAAATAAAAAAAATAAATGTTTCGTTAAATCTAAGAAAACTGGCACACTGAATGATTTTCGTAAATATGCTTTAGCTAGATCTGAATATAATTCTGCTAACAAAACTGCATATATTACTTACATAAATCGTGTTAAACAAAATATAAGAACAAACCCTAAATCATTCTATAACTTTGTTAACTCTAAACGCCGCTCCTCTGGTTATCCAAAGCATTTGAAGTATGGTTTACTGACTGCTGAGGATGATGTATCAATAAGCAATATATTTGCGGACTTCTTTTCTACAACGTATTCTACCAAGTCATATGATTGCACAACAAGTTATCCTTATACTACAACTCATTCTTGTGGGATCTATATTCCTTTCATAAATATTGACACAGTACTCTCTAACTTAAAGTCACTGAAAAACTCGTTCAGTCCTGGTCCTGATGGTATACCAAGTTGTATCCTTAAAAACTGTGCTGCATCACTGTCTGTACCTCTTACTGTAATGTTTAACAAATCTATTGAGTCTTGCTATTTACCATCAGTGTGGAAGAAATCGTATATAATTCCTCTATTTAAATATGGCTGTAAATCCGAGGTATCTAACTATAGAGGTATCGCCAAAATTAATGCAATTCCAAAACTACTTGAAAAAATTATCACTGATTACTTAACTCATCAAATTTCTTCCATTTTAACGCCTTGCCAACATGGTTTTCGTAATTCCCGTTCAACTATTACTAATGTTATGGAACTCACTACTACTGTCAACGAAGGTTTTACAAATAAAATGCAAACTGATGTAATATACACTGACTTCAGTAAGGCGTTCGATAAAGTTAACCACAATCTTTTATTACACAAATTATCACTTATGGGCTTTAATAATTCTGCTTTAAAATGGTTAAACTCTTATCTGTCTGGAAGAACTCAGCAAGTTAAGTTTGGAAACACTATATCAAATACCATTTATGTTCATTCTGGTGTTCCTCAAGGCAGTCACTTGGGTCCAATTTTGTTCACTTTATTCATCAATGATCTTCCGACGGTTGTATGTCATTCCAGAGTGTTAATGTATGCTGACGATGTAAAAATTTTTAACTCTTTTAATGATATTAATGGACATAATTTACTGTGTACTGACTTTACACATTTTTCTCAATGGTGCAGCTATAATTTATTAGAGTTAAATGTAAAGAAATGCAAACACATGTCATTTTTCAGACACAATCTAATTGAGACGTCCTATTATATTTGTAATGATATTTTAAATAAAGTTGATACTATATTGGATCTTGGCATACTGTTGGATCATAGACTAAACTTTCGTGATCACATCTCTATAATGGTCAAAAAAGCCTACGGTGTACTTGGATTTATGAAACGCTGGTCTAAGGAATTTCTAGATCCTTATATTACAAAACTATTATATACATCTCTTGTTCGGCCAATTCTTGAGTATGGATCGATTGTCTGGGATCCTTGTTACTCCATTCATATTAATAGTATTGAATCTGTACAGAAACAGTTTCTAATTTTTTGTCTGCGTGGGCTTGGTTGGAATTCGTATGTCTTACCGCCGTATCAAAGTAGACTTGCTCTAATAAAATTGCCTACACTAAAAAGTCGACGATCGATTGAGTGCTTTATTTGTTATGGGACTGGTTCGAGGCGATGTTGATTCGGAGTTCTTACTTAATCAACTATACTTCAATGTTCCTGTAAGACCTACTCGCAATTTTGAAATCTTGGCATTAAAATATTACCGCTCTGTTTATGCTAATAATGATTCTTTTCGTCGCGCATGTGTCAACTTTAACAAATGTTACCATATCATGAACTTATCTGAGAGTAATACCGTATTGAAAAGAAATCTTATTTTATATTTAAATTCTTGAACTAATTTGTTATCTAGTCAGTAAGGATGTAAAATCTATTGACTTATTAAATAAATAAAAAATAAATAAATATATAATAACGGGCAAGCAAAATTTAACTATTTTTTCTTAAAGCTAGTGTCTAAATATTTTATCAAAGCGGAACAAATTTCAAAACACTTGCTCTGCCATGCATAAAACACATTTTAAGATATCGATCACCTGACTGATGTTGAAATTATTTTCAACGTGTTTTCGATTCAATTTCTTCTGCGATATCTTTTTTTAAATATCATCATGCATAAGCAAATTGCTTGAGCATTGAAAAGCTCAAATAATGAAATAATATGACAATGTTCAGTTGCTGATTTAGTTTTTGGATTTTATTATTTTTATATATTCGCTTCTTTGGGAAGATGGGTAACACGAAAATATTATATTGACACAAGAAAATTTAATGAGCGAAATTATCACGAATTATCTGAAGAATCTTGAAAAAATTTTTATATATGTATATAACATTTTTTGGATAATTTAAAACTAAATTTTTTCGAAGAACTTTTGGCCTGAACAGCTTTTGGATAAATATGAAATGCTATTGGCGTTATCAATTGGAACATTTACGGAACGCTTATTAGCTATATTTTACTACACGTAATTTTAATAAACCTGTTGAACTATTTGATACATAAGTATTTGAAAAACCTTTTACATGAGAGATATCCACATTAGTAATGCGTCAAAAAGTAAAGAAAATCGGCGCCGATTTTTTTACTTGAACACTTCAGGGTACCTTGAAGTGTTCTTTATTGAAATTTTAAATATAAAATTGCAAGGAGAAATAATGATCTCACTAGATGTCGTTTCACTTTTTACCATCATCCCAGTGAACAAAGCAATAACCATAATTATGCAAAAATGGACGGACATCAAAAACTACACTAAAATGTCCTGGTCCCTCTTTGAAAAAATTCTGAAATTTTGTCTCCGTACAAACAATTATTTTATATATGAAAACGAAATCTACAATCAGATATTTGGCATGCCGATGGGGCATCCACTTTCTCCAACAATCGCAGATTTAGTACTTGGCAACTTGTTAGAAGAAACTCTAAAGATACTTAGTGTGGAAAACATACAACTAAAATACATAACATAATATGTAGATGACTTATTAGCTATAGTAAAATATGACGAAAAAGACAAAATTTTAAAAGTATGCAATAGTTTTCATCCAAAAATACAATTCACCATAGAAATAGAGGAAAATAATACAATTACATATTTGGACACCGAAATACGCAAAAAAGACAACGGACTAACAATAGATTGGTATAAAAAAGATACCGCTTCCGGCAGAATAATAAATTATAATTCTACACAACCGAGACATCATATAATCAACACTGCCAAAAACTTAATCAATAGAGTTCTCCATCTCAGCGACAAACAATTTCACAAAAAGAACACTAAACGCATCAGGAAAATATTAATAGAAAACAGATTCCCCAACAGACTCATCAGCAAAATGATTGACGAAATTAACACAAAACTTAATAATTATACAATAGATAATAAATCCATACCTGAAAAGGAAGAAAAGACATATCACAGCATAAGTTACATCCCTGGATTAACAGATAATAAAAACATAAGAAATATTTGAAAAAACAACAATATCAATTTCGCATATAAACCTAACACAACAATAAACAAAATATTTTCAAAATTAAAAGGGCCAATTAAAAAACTACAACAATGCAATGTAGTCTATGAAATCAAGTGCAAAGGCAACGAAAACAACAGCTGTAACATGATATACATTGGAATAACAAAAAGAAATCTAGAAACCAGAATGGAAGAATACAAGAAGGACATAGAAAAAAACAAACAATCAACAGCGCTATCACAACACATATTGGGCACTGGACACACCGCTGATTTTGAAAAAGTAAAGATTTTAGACAAAGAGAACATTGGAAAGAAGAGATACACAATAGAAAGCTTACGCATTCAGCAAAAGATAGAAAGAACAATGAATCTTAAGGAAGATACGAACAATATTAGCGCAAGCTGCAAAGTAACTTTAAGGAAATAATTTTAATTAGTTGTGGTTTTGGTTGAACTTCTGAGTTTACATTTTATATTAATGAAAATTTAACAGACACAGTTTGTAAGTAAAAAAAATTTGAAACAAAAATATTTTTATAAATGTAAAATTTAAAAATAAATGTTTTTTTTTAATAATAAAATAGATTTCCCCAAAAAACCCCTTGATAAAGTCAACAAAGAATTGACGAAACGTCGGGGAAAAAATTAAATAAAACTTGTTTTTTATTGTCATTACAATAACCAAGGCTTTATTAGCTTAAGACAAAAATCATAGAAAATATAAAATTGTAAAGTTTACTTCTATCAGTTGACTTATAAACTTTATACCTGTACCATATACATATGTCTTAAGGATATGATTACAATGCTAAACATTTTATTAGGGGAGAGTCGGTTTCTAGTAAATGTGGTTCCAATTGATTTTATTTGTTTGTTAAGCCAAAAAGCTTTCATGACCAAAAAGAGTAAATTGGTGTTTGTTAACAAATGTATTAAAGATAAAATTATTTTGACAAACATAATCGTTGTTCTCTTGTTGCTTTCTACAGAGATATAAATAAAATAATTTTGTATCAATGAAAAAAAATCTTAGTATTGATAATTGTTCATCCTAAATAAATAATAAGTGTCTTGTGCTAATGATAAGAATGAGAAAATCTTTGTATTCTTAGTTGTCTATCTATCTACCTATCTTAGGGTTTATTACTTGTCAGGTCTTTTCTAGTACTTTGTTACATAAGTGTGGTATATTTATATCACGAGATGAAAAATGTGTTGATTTAAAGAATTTATAATAAGAACTGGGTTTTTATTTATTAATCGTTACATTTTATACATATGTTTGTATATAGAAGGAAGAGAGTTGCCGGACTTTTAAATCATATGAAGGCCTGAAGCTTATATCCAACATGCCTCTTTTTACATTGTTTTTTTATATCTCTATTAAAGTTTTATAATAATGTATATTTGTATAGTTTGCAGAAATAGTATAAGATAAAAAGTAAATAATAAAAACAAATTTTAAAATATGTAAACATCATATAAATACAATAATAGCAAAAAATTCAATGAATTAATTTATTTATTGTATATTTATCGTTAAATAATTTTTTTTAATACTACTTTGCCACCTAATCGTGGTTTCTATTCATGCTTGCCGGACGTTTACAAATGTCTTCATCATTGTTCGCGTCTACTCCACATACATCATTATCACCATCATCAGTTGGACTACTGTCATCAACATTTTTGTTGATCAAGATGTCGCTAACGGCTAAGGTATTTTTTGGTATTCTTTAAATTCAACATTGCGGTTGTTTTGAGAATCCATTATTTTTGGTACTGTACATTAGGGTTTCAAATCACTAAACCTTGTTTTTAGACTTCTGCCCAGAAAATGTTTTGACGAAGATTCGCCTGTCGTACAATGGTTAGAATTTCTATTAAAAACCTATTAATAGCTGTATCGAATTCAATATCACTTTGAGTCTTCAAATTTGCAATTATTAATTTTTTTTTACAGTTTTAACAATATCCTGGAGGAGTAAACATATTCCTTATTTGATTCTGTGTGAAAAAATTTTTCAATTATCTGACGTAAACTGTCAACCGTTATCGCTTACGACGGTATCCGGTAAGCAATATCTACAAAAAAAAAACCTCACGCAACTTGCATATGTTAAAGTGAGGAGTAATATATATATTTATTGCCAATAAATCAGCGGATATTTAAATGTAGTTTGAGTTACTTTTAGTAAAAATTTTAACTATTAAATACGGACAATCTAATATCACCATTTGGCTTAAGTTTGGGTACAAAGGTGTGCCCCAATCCAAATTGTCGACTTTTTCTAAAATTCTCACATTTATTAAATCATTAAGCTGTGCCTCAATTTTCGCTTTCCAAGCCAATGGTAATGGTAGTGGTTTAATAAATACAGGCTTAAAACCTTCGCCTATGTTTAAAGAAACTTTTACGTTTTTATACTCTAAAAAATCCTCTCTAAAATTTGTGAAAATTTATGACATCAATTCACTACAAATTACTTCATAATTGTGTGTTTCTTTTACCATGCTAATTCAAGTTTGAAAGCTTTTAAAAATGTCCGTCTATACAGTGGCAGTGTGTCTGTTTTTGTATCCAGAATTTTTATTCTCTTTTTGACACCTTAATATTCAATATTTAATAATATAACGTTATAATTAAGTAAAAAGATGTTGATGGGTTAAGAATTTTCTTGCTATGATGTTTTTAAAAAACTATAATGGTAATAACGTACATGCGGCACCCGTATCATAAGTGGCATTCACGACAATTCCATCAATAATGACTTCCAGTGTGTAAAGATTCGCAAGGCTACGGTTTTCAACATTAAAAATAGAAAAATTATGAATTTCATTAGATAAATTACAACCTGATTTTTGCACGCTGACAAATTTTGGTTCTTCCAGCCACAGTGAAAACTTTGCTCTCTTTCTTCGGCTTTAACGTTGCTGCTATTGCTTTTGTTAAAATTGCTGCCACTAACATCTGAATTGCTGCCTCTGCCATCTGAGTTGCTGCCTTTGTCAAGTGCAAAGTTACTCCCTTGATGGGTATGCCATGTGTTTCGCTTTGCATAATGTGTATGCATCTTCAATTTTCGGCTTATGTAACATTTTGAACATCGTTTCCAATATCAACGCCTTTTTAAAGAATTATCTGTTCTCTATCATTCTTGGGTGGATTTAAGGAATTCATAACAAGAACTGGTCTTTTATTTATTAATCGCTACATTTCAAGAATAATTAAAAAATAGATTACGAAATGCGAATGATTTCCCTTTTGATGACGTATATTGCCCTATGAAAGGGTTGCCAATTCATAGGCTCTACAATCATTTTTATTTACTAGTGTAATTGTTAATAACGGAATTAATATTTGAATTTTAATCTTTTGGTAGGCAAAAAAGCGTTTTGGTAGATTTTTTCAATAATTATGGTAGGAAAAGAACTTTTGCGCGGCAACGATTGTGAAGATGAGTAGAACTGCTTCAAATATTTTGCCAATGATTTGTTTATTTTGTGAGTGCGTTAAATAGTATAATGTAAATGTTTAAGAGGTTTTCTTATTTTTGTAAAAAAGTATTAAAAAATCGTTTGCGAAAGGTATTTAAAATATATTATACCCTGTTCAGACATACCCTTTAATTGCGCAATTAGGGCATTTTTTGCAATTAGGGCCTAAATTGACCACAATTTATCATACAATTAGTCAATAAATGACGCAATTAGTAGTTAATTGTATCACGAATTGCAACCCCGGTCATAAGTGTGTTTATTAAGAACTGTGTTCAGCGAGCACAAAAATTTCCTATAATGGCGAGGCAAATGTCAAAAAAAAATACATACATATAAACACAACAAACTCAATTTTCAAACAGACTAGACTGAACTCTGAAATAAACTTTGTAAAATTGTCAAGTTTGCCTTTTTAATCAAAAATCGATCGTAATGACTCCAAGAGCTCTATATTTCTATTATATGCAAGTAAAATTTCTTTAAAACCAAAATTTGCATCCATTTTAAAGATTTACAAACACGAACATTCAAAAAACAATTAAATACAATCTTTTTTCCAGCTGTCAAATGGTAATTGAGTCAGCTAAATTGAGTTTGTGTAAACACTAGATTTAATTGCTCCATTGAAATTAAATTGACTCAATTGAAAATGCATGTCAGTATTAAGGAGTTTGTAAAGTTTTGTAATTTAAATTAATATGTGAATTCCTGTTATGAATTATATCGGAATGACTTAGTTAACTCCATTTGGTTTTTACACAAGTAGATTTGTGTGACCTAATAAATTGTAATAATTATTTCTCTAGTTGACTTAAAAATATAGACTGTAAGTCTTAAAAATATAGAAAATAAACCCTTAAAAAGTACTTGCAATAAAATGCAATGTAGGACGTTTACGCCATTGTAATCTTGTTGTGGAAATTACCAGCAATAAAACGATTTTGCATTTTCTTAATTCCTTGAAAAATAAATTGAAGCAATTTTTTTTTTTTGCCTGAAAGTCTTAAAAGTATAAAAAATAATTGTAGTATTCCAATGTATTTTAAATTTTTATTGAAAAAAGTTTAATGAAAAAAGTTTAATAAATAAAATAAACCATTGATATGAAAAAATCTAAATCTCAGTATATATACACGAATAAATAATTTTGCCCAAAACTTTGTAAGTCTTATGTGAGACTTGGCAATCCCAGAATTAATATTAACTTCGACCTTATTGGTCGAAAAAATATATGTTATATTTCGATAAAAATCGATAACATTTCCGCATAGGATTCAGCAGACGAGTAACTCTGAAGTTGGAAGAGGCAACAACATCCGTAGAGGAAAAAAAAAACATTCGTAGAGGAAACAACATCATTCTCAGAGGAACCAACAAGAGTGAAAAATCGCACTAACCAAGACAGTTTACAGATCTATATAAAACATTTGGAAGTCGAAATGTATGTACCAGAACTGAAGGCCAAATAAAAAAACTTAAAAATGGTGAGAAAAGACAAAACCTTACTGAAGCAGATGCACAGTCAAGAAAGAGAAAAGATTTTCCACACAGGTATTTTGGATCCTGTTGTATAAACATTGTCTGCGGCTAATCAAATGTCCAAAACATAAAAGCTGTGTGTATTAAGCTTTGATGAAATTAAGGCAAAAAAAAAGTAGTGTTACGAAAAGCCAACAGACTCTTTGTTAGAACCTGTTAATTATATTTAGGTGGCTATGTTGAGAGTTATTTTTCTAAATATTATAATAATTTTATATTTACAGGTTTTGGTACGACGACACAAATATATTCGTTTTTAGTGATTTGCCACTTATGATCAAATTGTTTTAAACCATTTTATTGACGACGCACAGTGCTACCATCAGTGGACAAAAATCAAAAAAATGATCTCCGCAAATTTTATTAAAAATAACTAATTTCAATATACTCGTATGACAATACAGCTGACACAAATCTGAAAGAATTTTTTGATTTTATCCATTTCGTTGCTGCCAGGTGCCGCCTGGTAGTTGTTCAGAAAGATTTTATGATGTCTTCACAAAAAAGGTCGTCAAAAGGCCATTTTTTTCGACGATTTCAAAAATTTTTAATATGTTTGTTACATAAACGTATTTAGAAAAATACAAAATTTTAGATTTTGAATTAATTTAGTAATGTTTTTTTGAATACAGTTTTGACGTTTTTGGTTTTTTTTTATAAAATTACCAAATTTTAATGGAATATTAAAAAAAAAAATACATCAAATATATTTTTTTTCTTCGATTTTGTATCACTTATTTTCTAATTGATTAATCTCAACAACTTTCGTCCACCTTTGCAATATATGGACTTAAAAAAGTGTCTAAAATTATGCGTTTTGCATGTAGGTCGATAACGTGTAATTTATTTGATATGAAAAGCAAAAAATTAGAAAGTGGTGCCCAAACGAACGAGTTTGTGTTTTTTGTAGCTTTTGTACCCCTAAGATAATTTTAACATCATATATTGAACTGAAGTATCTGATTTCTACTTATTTTTTTACCTGAAAATAATGCTACAAAAGAGTTATAGTGGGCCAACAAAACACCACCATCAACGTTATCTTGTAGGCCAATAAAGTTTGTTTTTGAAAAAGAAAAACCCGATCTTGTTCGCGATACTTTCAATAAAATTGATATCGGTATAAAAAAATTGGAATGAGATGTAATTAAAAAAAGAAATTGGATTTTCATATGACATACATTGCACTATGAAAGATGGTTCAGTAGTCAATGTTTTGAGTAGCACAAGTGGAGTAAGTAAGCGTTTTATTTGCAATGCTAGGCCATTAGAAATGGATTTTGTAAATATGCCGAGAGCCCCCAAGCCAATTAATTATAAGTATGGATTATTAACTCTACATTGCTGGATACGTTTTTTTGAATGTCTTTTACACATTGAGTACAGAATTTCATTTAAAACTTAGCGTGTTAGCAAAGAGCCCAAAAACTAAAATTTTCAAAATGAAACAAATACAAAACGAATTTAGGAAAAAAAACTGGATTATTAATTTACCAAGTTAAATCTGGTTTTAGAAATACGAACGACGGAAATACGGTTCGTAGATTCTTTTCTAGAAGTGATATTTCGACATTTTTGTATTACTTTATATATTAAAAGCGATGCATGAATTTTGCGATATGCCTTTTAAAAATCATTGGTTATTTCAGCAATGGTGTTGCCGGGTATATTTGTTTTTCGTGATTTTAATTAAATTTAACACATTTAGGAAAATATGAGTGGTAGTACAGTTGCTCAATCACTTACACGAGCAGCCAGTTTTGGATTTTTGAGTGATAAAAATTGGTAATAAAATGTCTTATTTAAAAAAATAATAAAATAACTATACATATACTACTAGACAAATGACTGGTTTGATACAATGAACTCAAGGGTACCAAAATATGATGCAAGAGAGGGATTACACGCATACGGTTTGCCACTTAAAATACAAAATGAGACGTTATATAATATGTCGCAAATGATGTTAGATATTCGTTTTGCATTTAATTTAAACTTAGAAAAATGTATTTTTTTGTGTAAAACATGTGTTTCGCAGGCATTATTCAATCAAATAACGCATTAAAGATGCTCCACGACGAACTAATTGTTATGGTATAAAATATGTCTTAATATATCACCTAAATCAGGATGTTCTTGAGAATTTTTTGGCATTATGAGATCTAAGGGAGGGGGCTTCATCACTATCCCAATCGTTAGGAATTTCAATATAGACTTCAGTCATATATTTTAGGGTACAACGAAGGCATCTTAGGCAGTAATGCAAATGTGGAGGTGGACAATACTCCCGATTTGAAGGATGTACATTATTCTTTAACAGGTAAATTTAAAATGATAAAGTTTTTAAAGTTTCGTTTGATTTCCTGAGGTAAAATACTCAAGAGTATTAATCCCAGCATAGAGCAAGACGTTTTGACGAACGAATATAATGACGGAGAGCTGGAAAACCTGAATTATGATGGTTTGGATAATTTGGCATTCTTTATTTGCCACAAATTAAAAAACGTAGACCCCACTCTTGCCGCTAAGCCTCTAGAGGACTCGACACACTCATGGGTTTGACACCTAAATGAAGGTGGGTTAAGTATGCCATCAAAAACTTTAATGGAAACCTTAAAATCTTGTGATAAACTTTTTATAAAACTAAATGAGGATAAATTACTTAATACCAAGGGATATTCAGAAAAGCACTTAGTGGAAGCAAAGAATATACTAAAAGCAGGTGAAGATGTAAAAAGATTTTTTTTTTATGCAGAATGTTTTTTAGAATAAGGTCTCTTAATGCAGAAATGCCCCAAACAACAACGTAATTTATATAAAATTTTTTTTTTCATTTCTTTCCATCAAAAATAATAATTTGCTCCAGTGTTATGCTTACCAATTTTTTGAGAGTCGTGACGTCACTTCACCTATCTGCGCAGAAGAATAAAATTTTGTGTGCGTGATGTCGTAATCTGTTTTCTATCATTCTTGGTGACATTTTATGTGTTTGTACAAACAGAGTGAAGTATATAGAAAGAAGAGAGTTGCCGAACGTTTAGTTCATATGAAGGCCTTAAGCATATATCCAACAATAAGACTAGAAAATTTTCTTTTGTCCTAATTTCTCTAAGGGTTATGTAGTATTTTGTTATTTTTAGAATAATATAAAGAGATAATATTACGGATGTAATTGTTAGTTGTATCTAGAATGTATCTGTTGGTATTATAAATTTATTTAAAAATCTATGTTGTGGAAAACGAGTTCTGAAGTAAATGTTATTTTTATGATTTCTAAATCTTCATCGTGTTTGTTTTTATCGCCAATATTTGTGTGCGTAATATTATTAATCTCTACCTTGACTAACATGGTTCCTATAATGAATTCGTTGTATACTGTGTTTGTATACTATGTTTGTACAACTTAAGCTATGTTACGGTAGAATAGTTTTTATTTTCGGTCGGTAGAATTTTGTTGATAAGCGCTGGAAGTAAAAATTTCATATGTTTAGTTCTAGTTTTGCTATAAGGATTATTTATAGAATTCATAAGATTTTGAAAATATTTTTAACATAAGCTATTGTATCTGATCCATTTTATATACCAGATGCAAAAAATTATATTAAGTATTACAAAAACTGCGTAAAACTCCTTAGATTCACAAAAATTTGAAATTCAGATTTTTTCAACTCATAGATTTAAAAACATTTAAAAGATATTACAATGATTTTTATGTCAATCAACTTACCTTTATATGTTTTTGCTATCGTTCATAAGCAAGAGATATTGACAATGAACAGAATTAATTACCCATATAGTTGAGGTATGTCCTAAATAAATATTTCATACTGTTCATACAATTTAACTTCGGAGTGCATGAAGGTTAAACAATATAATTTGGCATGTGCTAAAAAATGAGCCCCTTTGTATAATTTTTCGAACAATTTCTGAATTCTCTCAGGTTCGGTGGCAATTTGTATATGCTTTTAAGTTATATATGTGCTGTTAATCTGTTTTATTAAAATGGGTGTATAAATAACGAAAATAAATGTGGGTGCGATATTTACTTTAAATCATATTCCGGGTTGAATTAATGATCAAAGTATTGTAGCCAATGTTTGATATAGTTCCCCGAGTTGTATGCTTCCCTTGCTAACCAGACATTCAGAACCGTTATAAATGAATGATTTGGTATTTTGTTAAAGTTGTGTTCTTATTATAAGTTCATAAAATAACTTGACCTTAGAGCTGAAATTAATACATCTAGCTGTTATTTGTAAGAACTTGACACATAACAAAATTTAGTCAAAAGTTCAGTTTTAGTTTTTTTCCATATCACGTGAAAACGATAATATACTCTAAAAGTTGAAGATGGACATCAAGACAGTCAATTAACAAAATTTGGAACGCTTAAGAATCGCTTTAGAAATTTAAAGACATCGCAAAATTATATATGAAGCTTCCCGTAGAAATACAGCAAGATTCAGCAAAAAAAATAAGAAGTCGTTAAATTCTTTTTTTGCTGTGCCTGATTTAAGGATAGTTTTAAAACGCAAAGGTAACTTTATTTAATTACACTATACAAAAAAATATTACAAGGTCCGACCTATAAATTTTGATACAGACAAAAGAAAAGACACGTGCATCGGCGTTAGAGGGTTAACATACTCTACAAAAATGTTCTCCGTAATATTTTACATAAATTTGCTGAACACATTTTATACCTAAACTTTCAAAATGCCGATACACATGTCTTTTTTGTTGTCTCATCTATCAAAATTTATAGGTTGAACCTTGTAGTTT
The DNA here is from genome assembly GCA_963675445.1 of Linnaemya vulpina. Taxonomy (NCBI): domain Eukaryota; kingdom Metazoa; phylum Arthropoda; class Insecta; order Diptera; family Tachinidae; genus Linnaemya; species Linnaemya vulpina. Next base: position 66,718,431 of record OY776277.1, on the reverse strand, counting down.
TGGAAAATATTTTATTTTGTTGTAGAGTTATAAATTACCATTATCATACATATGTATGAAGAAAATAAGTATATCTATTGTAATATAAAACTCTCTATCTCTATAATCTTATTAAATTTCAAAGTCTTTATTGAAATGATTCCTTGAATTTTTAAAATTAAACATTGTCAGCAGCTCTCATATTCTTCATGCGTTTAACATGAGATCTCTGCAGATCAATATTGAGAATAACTAGAGAAAATATAAAACTAAAGAAACACAACAAAAATTTTTTTTGGTTGCATATTGATTACGCCATCTTGAATTTCTCCCAATTCTTTACACGTTTAGCATCACAAAGCTTAACAGTTTCATTCTAGTTAAAAGGAAATCCTTTTAAAAAATTTTGTCGCATCAAATTCACTAATGTAGTAATCTATTTATGGCCAAAAAACCTGACTTGTAGTGCATCCAAGAGAATGACTTCTTCGACTATTTCTAGTAGAGAATAATTGTATTTCTGTAGTATTATACATTTAGCTCCTGCTGTAATAAGGGTTTGATTAAGTTGTCACTTGTATTGCTTATTTTACATATGTTTTTTTGAAATAATTTTTATATTTACTTACTCTAGTATATGTACATAAATATTGTTACAGAGCGCAATTCCTTTGTCGGTAGGAGCTTTGCAATAATAGAACCATCAGTTCTTACCATATAAATGTCGGAATATTCAAATATATTAATAATTAATACAAACGATATTCTGCTTTTCCTTTACTTCGTTTAGTTATAATAATTCAGCTGAGTATTCACTGTCAAAACTGTCTTTTTCGATAGTAAGATACAAATTCTTGATATATTTGCTCATATGACTTAAGGATTTTTGTTAGATTTGTAGAATAGAAATGTAAGTTCATCATACGAGGTCTGATAAAAAAATAACCGTTATTTTAAATTTTTTCAAAAAGTATTCATTTATTCATCAATAACCATCTTGTCTCCTTCAAAGTAATCCCCCTCAGATCTAATACACTTATGCTACAGCTTTTTTCAATCCTCGAAACATTTCTGAACTTGCTTTTTGGTATCGCCAAGAGCTCCTGTTTCGATTTTTCTTTTATCTCCTCAATCGTAGCAAAACGCTTTCCTTTCATCGGTGTCTTCAGTTTTGGGAAGATGAAAAAGTCAGCGTGGGCCAAGTCCCGTGAATACGGTAGTTAAGGCATGATAACGGTTTTGTTTTTGGCCAAAAAGTCACGTACAAGCATCGATGCGTGAGCTGATGCGTTATCATGGTGCAAAATCCATGGTTGTTTTTTCCACAATTCTGTGTGTTTTTGACGAATTGGTTCGCGCAAACGGCGCATAACTTCAAGGTAGTATTCCATA
>OY776277.1:66702060-66704560 GCA_963675445.1 Linnaemya vulpina | reverse complement strand
GATTCTATGTATATATTTAGATCTAAGGTTCATCAAATATATACACAACATATGTATAACATTAAGTTATTTAGACGATAAGATATATGTACAAATAATATTGACACTTACTCATGGGGACATTACAGAATAAATTATATACGATCATCTAATTTAAATTTATATAAAGAATATATGGATGTAGATGATGCTGATGATATTTTCCTTAATATAAATATAGATGTTTAATTAATTTTAATCTATTTACATAACAAGTTTACATATAAGTGAAAAGTTTCAAATTTCTCAACTTATCAAAAGACTTCTATAAACCATCTGAGAGTAGCTTCCTCTATATTTTGAATATGTTTTAAATCATGAGAATGTGTTAGGAAATATTTGCGGTTTTTAAACTGTAAATTACATGTTGCACACTTTAATGATGATGATGAAGGACCATCGTGATGTTATCTGACATGACGTTTTAGGGATGAATTTAAATTGTAGACTTTTCCGCAAAATATACACATAACCAGCCATTTTTTTAGATTTAATTTTTTTGTTAATAACGTTAGTATGCTTGAATTCAATTTGCAAGAATGATATCCCATTATTTTTAAACTAAGTATTTATACTAAATTTTAAACGTTAACTGTTAAGAACACATGCGCGTTAGCTGTGGTTATGAAATTCACAACTTTTTTTTTTTTTTTTGTAAGAGAATTAATTATATTCTTATCAGTTGTTTTGTTTTCACGCATAAAAAAAATGTTTACATACCGGATGTGGTTTTAAAACGTGTTGTCAGTTGTTTTTTTTTTTTCTAAATATTAAAATATATAAATTCATACATTAGATGTAAAATATACCCTAGATTTTGATTCAAGATCATTACTTATTAATAATATCAGATATTTTATCTCTACTCCTCTAGATATGTATCTCTTCATCTATAATTTTTAGTATAAATAGCGGTGTAGATAATGAAATTCATCCTTCTTAATATAAAATTTGTTAAATAAATATCTATTCTTTAATCTATTCAAAAATAAAACAAATGCAAAATGCAGAATACCTTAGAAATGCTTAATGGATTGGGAAAAAATATATCAAAAAACAATTTTATCTCTAACAGATTTTCCTTGTAATGAATCCATGAGGAAGAGTTATGATGGAGTTGAAAAATCAAATTGTATTTTTACCTGAGATATATAACTATATATCAGATGAAATGATTAACGATATTTGGGAGAATATTATATAAGAAAAGTTCCAGATGGATTCTATTATAAGCTTGTTTTTGAAATGAAACAGAAATATGAAAAAAAAAATTTGTAAAATAATATGAAAGATGTATAATATTTATTAAAATTATTAGTTGTATTATAACAATGAATCAAAAGAGATTTATAGTAATAAAGGTACAAGGATTTTACATTGATAATAAATTATTTGGAAAAGAAATTAGCATTTCTGGAGTTGATTCCAAAAGACGTTTCTCATCCAACCTCCTTTTAAATATTCAGAACAATCATGTAATGGTTATATAGTCATTTACATGGAATCTGCTGGAATGATGGAAACACTATATTATATGAATTTACAGAGTACATAACAACAACAATTAAAGATAAAGGGAATATTAATATTTACGTTAAAGGGTTTGAAAAGGCTAAATGGATAAAACAACAGATAACGAAACAAGATATATGTATGTATATTTAATATAGATGAAAATAATTGCCCAAATATAAGAAATTTATATAAAAATAATGAAAATATAAATATCGGTAATTATCATCATAAAAACAATTCATATCAAATGTGTGCTGAAAAAATTGTAATTGTATTGAGAAAGTTTATTAATTTGAATATGAATAAAGAAAGAAAACATTTAAAGTTTTAAATTGGTTTTTTTATTTGAGAAAAATAAGCTCACATTCTCGTGCACTTAGTAACTAGAATCAAAAATAAAATTCATAACCACATTTCCGATTATCACGCAATTTGTGTCTACCACCAAAATTTTGATAAAATTGATAAGCGTTGTGAGAAAAAAAATAAGTTGAAATTAAAAGCATGCACAATTAATATAATCAGTTGTTTGTTAATTTTTTTAGTTTAAGACTATTTACGTACTCAACCTAAAAAATCTTTGTTATAATAAACATGCTTTGATTATCTAAAAATAATATTCCCAATATAAACCACATTTCTTCGCTTTCTTGAGAATCTAAGCGTATTTCTTAAAATAAAAAAGAAAGCGAGTATGGTTTTTTTCAAACATAAATGACCACAATTAATTGTATTAAATTTTTAGTTTTGTTTATAATTGTATTAAATTGGTGGCTTTCAGTAATTGATGATTTCAAGTGGCTGCTGCAAGTTTCAAAATTATCAAAATATTCCTTGCCATTATTCTTTTTATATTATGCTACCCAATGAGTTCCAGGACCATTTAAATTATCTAAATTAACAATTCCACATTCCTCTGCTAATGGCTTCTTAGGAAAACTGCAAT
>OY776277.1:66677060-66697060 GCA_963675445.1 Linnaemya vulpina | reverse complement strand
AATCCGTGGTCAGTGTTATCGAAGTTTATTTCAGTGTTAACTATTTTTGCCACACGTTTTGCTATAGACACGACTGTAAGCGAAGTTGAATTTTATATAAAATCTATACTTGGTACTGAGCTGTTTCGTGATATAAATATTTTTAAAACAAATGCGAGAAATAGAGCTTCTTTTGAAATAATTGTTCCGGAGAGTATTTTTGATAAAATAGTAAGTCCAGAACTCTGGCCAAGAAATAAAATTGACAAACAGTTTATTTATATGGAAGATAATAATGTAATAAGGTCATAATCACCACCTCTGAATAATCAGAAAATTTTATCCGCTGCACCTGATAATAATCAAATTAATCGTGATTTTCCTGGCAAAATATACAACAATAGCTGCAAGAATTTGGTTAATTTTTCTGATAATCAACTTCATATCCCTTACCAAAGTATTCGTGGACTTAAAACCAAACTTACTGATTTATTTTTGCAAAGTTTTAATTTCAATCATCACTTCACTGACACCTGGCTGAACAATACTTTCACTGGACTCCGAAATACTTTGTAATAATTTTCAAATTTTCCGTCGTGATAGAATTACAACCACTACTGCTGGTGGAGTTTTAATTGCTATCTCCAACCTGTTCCCAATGTTACAATCTTATAATATAGAGTTCGCAGCTGTGGTATTCAAGGTTAATCACATAAATGTATTTATCACATGCTCTTATATTCCTCCTCATTCTGATCCAATTATGTATAAACTACATATTCAAGCAATTGAATTTGTGAATTCAAAACTCAACTCTGTTGATTTAATCTTTGTGCTTGGGGATTTTAATTTACCTTCTATCTCGTAGGAGTTTTCATCAGAACAAAGTTACTACATACCTGCACCAAATTATCGGAATTTATAGCATCTATGGTAAACTTATCGATTTAATATTTGTAAACAAGCCTAAAGAATTTACTGAATCTAGTTTGTGCCCTATCTCTACTCCTGAGGATCGATGCCATCCAACAATCGAAATAAACTGCAATTTATATACTAATGCTACGGTGAAAAGTATAACTAAAAGGGAAAGAATTTTCTGTTTTAATCGTTCATATTATATTGAACTTAACTAGCTGTTACTAAATACCAACTGGCTTCAAATACTGCCTACTATGAATGGTGCCTCGTTCTCAATTGATGAATTGGTCAACACTTTTTATAAAATTATGTTTGAATACATGGAGGAATGCATACCAAAATATATACCATGTAAAAAATCTGGACCACCTTGGAACTCTAAGCAGCTAGTTGCTCTCAAAAATCGTAAAAATTAATATTTCAGAAAATTTAAAACTACTGTAAATTCCTTTAATTATGGCAGATAATCAGCTGCTCGTTCAAATTATAATTTGCTCAACACACAACTTTATAGGTTTATGGTTTGTAAATACCAAAAGAAAGTGTTCTGGGGTTCCAAAGGTCATGAAATATTTGTTATCAGAATCAAGTGAGGAGTTGATTATTAGTAACATGTTTGGTGACTTTTTCTCGTCTACCTATTCAGAAGTTACATATAATGTTTCTAATGCTTACCCGTACAAAATTACAACCAATGTAATATTTCCGCATCTGTTATATCTACTTCGCATATATTTAACTGTTTAAAAAAATCTAAGCCATCAACATTTTGTGGACTTGACGGCATACCAAGTTGTTTTTTAATAAACTGCTGAGCCGCTTTGGTAACACCTTCATCCATTATTTTTAATGCTTTTTTAAATTATGGTTGCTTCCCAAAAATATGAAAAGATTCATATATCCTACCCATGTTCAAGTCTGGAAACAAAACTGATATTAACGACTACAGGGGCATAGCGAAATTAAGTGATATTGCGAAGCTTTTTGAAAAATGTATGATGGATTGCCTAATCCACCAAGCGTCTTCCTTATTCACACCTCTACAACATGGTTTTCGTAAAGGATTATCTGCCACTTAACAACTTAAGTAACGAATCTTTTGTCAACCGCTACCACACTGACGGTATCCATACTGATTTCAGTAAGGCGTTTGATAAAGTAAATCATGATCTGCTTTTGAAGAAATTGGACTTATTGCGCTTCAGCAATAACTATCTTAGTTGGCCTAAGTCAAAATTAATTCTGCCATTTCAAGGAAAATTATTGTAAGACCTGGTGTTCCGCAGGGTAGCCACCTTTAACCAATTTTATTTATTCTTTTTATTAATGATTTATCTGATGCTATAAAACATGCTAATGTATTAATGTATGCAAATGATTTAAAAATATTCTTGAGTATTAAACTTCCAACTGCGTGGCTGTATCTAGAAAACGACTTAGATAACATTTACAATTGGTGTGACGCTAATTTGATGAGTCTCGATTTAAACAAGTTTTCTCATAAGCAATTCTCAAGAATACAGAACACGGTGTATTCCTACTTTCTTAGGGGATATCAATTACAATCTGTTGATGCGATTATGGACTTGAAGATTTTGCTAGATACGAAATTGAGCTTTATACAACATATTACGATGACTGTCAATAAATCCCGTAGCGTTTTGGCTTTCATCAAATGATGGTCTAAGTAATTTGATGATCCTGTCCAAAACATTATATATACGTATATATATATATATATATATATATATCGTAAGGCCAATTTTGGAATACGGTTGTATAATATGGGACCCATTATATCAAGTTCATATTGAACGTATTGAGCCTGTTCAGAAAAAATTTCTCAGTTTCCGTTTAAGAAATGTTAACAGTTGCCGTACGACACCTCCATCTTACACAATAACATTAGCTTCTTTTATGCCTAACCTTATGGTAACGTAAATTCGAAATTTTTGATGGGCAATATAATCTTCAATGTCCCACAACGATCACTGCGATCTTTCAACCCGTTATATATTAGAACTTGCCACTCAAACTTCGCTATCTCCGAGCTTCTTAGAAGACTATGCGTTTGTTTTAATGAATTGTATAACTTTATAGATTTCTCATTAAATATTGAAACATTAAAAGAAATGTTATTTTATTTTTAAGTCAATAGTATGCATTCATGTTCATAAATAAATAAAACATACTTTCTAGTCCTGGCATAAGATCGTATTCATTATTATTATCTGTTATCAGTTATTTGATTTCTGCCTGTTGTTCGAGTGTTGCCAGTTGTTTCGGTGTTGAGGCTGTTGAGCTATAGGGTTGTAAAGAGGATCTGTATAATGTTGACGGTTGTGCTTTTGCACTTTGTTAAGCTGAAGTTGTTTTCTTTGCTTTCGCTCTGTTGGTCATTGTTGATACTGGTACATCTAGCATTATGCTAATTCTTTTCGCTGGTGCGTATCAGAGAACGAAATAGTGTACAAGAAAATTTAATTTACACCTGTTGTACAATGTACACCCTCAATACATTGAAGACATTGCCTTTCTTTCGTTGTGTACACTTTTCGTTGTGTACACCTTCGGCCTGTACTTGTGCACATCTCCGTGTATATGGAAATTCCATATGCCATAGTGGCAAGCCTCTATAGTGATGGAAATAATAATAATATCTTTTGAAATTCGTTTTCCTGGCAAATTTTTTAAGGATCGTTTTATTTATGAAAGTATACTTACCTCTTTCACATTTAAGTTCATTTGCAAAATAGGCAAAATGCAACAAATTCTTGGAAAATAGCCACGTTTCTTTGTTTTGTGTTATTGCTTGTCCGAAAAATGAATATATATTTTTTTAACCTTTTTATTATGAGTATATCTGTTTTTTGTGGCGTTGTTATTATGTGTACGTCTATTTAAAAACTCTTGACGCCTCATAGTCCCACACATTAATTTTATAAAGATACAAAAACAAATATAATGGTATCATCACCGCAAATGTGTATACGGACCTAAAGCGAATTCAATGTTTTCAATGCACAGTCCTGTACAGTCAAGATGTATTTGTGTATAAAGTATGGTATGTATACATTTTTCAATGTATTTTTTTCGATATCGTTCTCTGGTGCGTATGCATGCTATGTCTCTTATTGGATTACCGTGTCTGTTTTATTAATTCCTTATTCGACCCATTTTTAAATATTTTCACGGCATTTTCCATTCCAATCTCCACACATTTTTTGTAAATTCACTACAGTCTTCTTGTATGGTAATTTTTAAAATAATATTTACCAGTGCTATTGGGATATTGATTTTCTTTCTTTCATAATTCTTCTCAGCGTTTATGGTATTTGGTCACTATAGTCGAGCCGATTCCTAATGGTCTTATAATAGAATTTTGAAATTCGCATCTCCATAACGACTGGAGCTACTATTTTATTTCATTCACTCCTTGGACCACGCGATGTTCCGTATTCATTTATGTCATCTTTGAACGTAGGAAGAGATTTTAATAGATCGAAATTAATATCTGGTGTACTAAATTTGATAGAAATCCATTGCACATATTCGTCTTCAAATTGAGCGATGATTGGGTCAACCGAAGTTTTGCTCAGTTTGTTTTGTATTTTGTCTTTTACTCACATAAATAAGTTTTTTTTTTTCTTATATTAAGGTTATGCCTGGTTCCGAGTATTTTTTCACCATCAAATCCCTGCTACTATAAGAATAATTATGTATTCTCGTGAAAATATCGCCAGTTAAAAAACTTGCGATTCTTTTTGTTTTTAATAAATAAAATAAAAGTATGTATCTTGAAGTTTACTTATGTCCTCCTGATGAACTTTCATATTTATATTTCTTTATTTTGTGTATTTTAGGTATACATATGTATATGTATGTCTTATGATAACAATGCTAAACATACGTAAAAGATGATGATGTTGTAAATGATATTCCAATCCTTTGTTAAATCGGAATATTTCTCTACAATAAAATGTAAATCTACTTTTTTTTGTTTATAAATGCATTAGGGACAATACAATTTTGACAAACAGAATTTTTGTTCCCGCTCTTTTTTAAATAGATAAAAAAATCCTAGCATTGATAATTGTCTATCCTAAATAAATAAAAGTATTTTGTGTCAATTTCAACGAAGTATACATACATAGGTACATCAAAAAATTAATTAAAAACTTTTAAAATTAATTTAAGAACAGAAAGCAATTATAAACGAAGACTTCGGTTAAAAATGTTAGAAACTATTACCTGTTGAGAAAGAATGAAGTTTAAGTTTGATACTGACATAGATAGTTTAAAACGATAGATTCATAGAATTTAGTAGAATTATTTGTTTGTGTTAAATTATATACACAATATATGATATATTTTGACATTTTGAAACGTATATAAATGTAAAATCGATAATAATGATTATTATGTTAAATTATTTTTTTATTTACAGTAAGCTTTATGATGTTACTCTTGTATGATTTTAAAATTTTTTTACATATAAAAAACCTTTTGTAATTGTTGTTTACATTAACAATATCAATTACTCAACATTAAAAGAATTGTGGTTAACACACACACATCGTTTTTATTATATTATTATACTCGTATATAATTCAAATTTATACATTTTAGAGTTAGTATTTTTTAATATTTAAAATTTATGATTCATATTGTTTAAAAATTTTTATACACAGTAATTGAAAAGAAATGTTTGACAATACCAAATAATTTCCTGAAGAAGCTAACCGACGGTTAGCGAAATATTGGATATAAAAACCTCAAAACTTAAACAAATCTATTAAAATTTACATATAACAACCGCAGTTGTTTTACCAAACAAATCTTATTAATTTCATTTATTCGTTGCATAAAAGAAAAATAAGTTATCATTATATATTTCAAAATCTCCCAAACGATTTTAATAACGTTTGTCATATTTTTATGTTTCACTGCGTGGCATTGTTTTTCAAGCTGTTAATTTCTAAATTACATACATACATATGTATATGAAGTCACAAATTGCAATAGCAGGTAAGTGTGTGAATGAGCCTAGTTGCTTACATAACTTTCTTATTTATATAACTAGAATCATATATTTATAAACTTTTTGGAATGTTTCTTCAGCAATTTGTTAAAACATTCTTGAACAATATTTCGAGAATTCCCATTTTGAATGAAATATTTGAATTTATAATTAAAAAAGTAAAATTTTCTTTTAGCATTTTGAGAAGGCAGTGTTGTAGAGCACTCATTCGGTTTAATGTTATTGTTCAATTTAAGCTGTTTAGTAAAAATTTCAAAGTCGCTGCATATGTTCCAAGATGAGAATAATTGCGCAGAAGAAATCATGAAATCCGTTAGAAACTCTACTGATTCCGCCGTGTTATTTATCTCATTCGATGTCATTTTACAAGTTTTATTAGAACAAAAACTATGAAATTTTTGCTGCGAAATCTCTTTTACAAAAGTATGGAGTTTATCAGTATGTTTGTTCCTATGGGATTGCTTATCTTGCGAACTGCAAACTATTTCGTACTCACAATTACGACATCCGCTACTGCCGAATGAAGTATGGAAACCAACATGCATCGAACTTTCATCTAATAAACCATCTGAGCGATGCCCATCGCAACGCTCGCTAGAATTATTATTTAAGCCATCGTTGTTTCCCGAATCACTCCCACTTCTATCATGTTTTTTACTTTCTTCTTCAATGTAATCCACAAAATTATTCACACAAGAAGGGTGATATATGACAGCTGACGCATGACCGGATCTTCCTGAACTTAGTGGCGTACCTTGCTCCCAGGAATTGATTTTTGGATCGTAGACTTCGACTATTGAAAGGAAGTTTGTTCCATCAAAGCCACCTATGGCATACAGTTTTCCGTCCAGAGAAGTCAACGATAACGCACTACGAGCTATTTTAATGGGTGCAACATATTCCCACACTTGATATTCTGTATCGAAGCGTTCTACAGAAGATAGTTGTCGTGTTCCATCAAAACCACCAACCACATATATATATTGATTAATTGCAGCTACACCAGCCCCACTACGACCACAACACATGGACGGAACAAAACTCCAGGAATTGTCTTCAGGGTGATAGCGCTCCACAGACACTAGTCGCTCGCTGCCATTAAAACCTCCGATTGCGTAAAGGAGACGATTTACTACAACAACACCAACCCCAAGTCGCTTAGCATGCATTGGCTCAACGCGAAACCAACGATCAAGTTCTGGTTCATAACTTAAAAGAGAAATTAAATTTGATACATAATTAAAAGTTCCACAATGAGAAAAAGATATTATTTGAGAAGTAATTTTGTAACTCTCGAGTCACTTCAGATATCTAATGGATGTTCACAGAGCCAACATTAGGTGTGATGACTGAAAACGAAGATGTAGATATCAAAAGGAATAATATAACAATTAAAAATAATAATAAACAAGATGTTCTTGATGTTGCTGTAATTAATTTAATTGTCTTTAGAAAAAGAACTTCGAAACAGACAGAATGTTTTGAAACCAAAAGTTTTGAATGCGACAGAAATCAGTGATTTTCGTCCAGTCGCACTATCGTCCATTATTGATAAATATTTATTAAACTTATTCATAAGAGGCTATTATAGTCCTTTGATAATACACAATAACTTTAGTTATAAGTATTAGTTCGAGTTTATGAAACATACAGAACGAAGTGAGTTTTATTTGCCATGATAAGATAAAGGTTTAAACTGGTATATTTCTGGATTTTAATAAAACATTTTGATTTGTTGATCATCAAATAATGACACAAAGGTTAAGAAATTGATGTATTTTGAAAAGACTTTTTTGGAATTTTCTTAGTAGATAGGTAAAAACTTTTATCGACTCTTCATAAAAATCTTGTTGAGAAATTTAAGTTAAAAGTTAAACTTTTGGGCTTTCTTTCTTATTTTTAATATAAATTTGTACTTCTTTATTTTATTATTATTTTTTTTGTAAAAATGCGTTATAATGAAAACTAAATTTTTTATAGCACAACAAAGTAGGTATTTTTTCAGTAATAAGCAGATTGTATATTATTTTGGTTATTTGAAGATGCGTACATAAGTATGTATAACATGCCAAGACATAAATAACTAAACCGCTTTTATTGAATGATTATCTGAAATACACTAAGATTAACAAATTATATAAAAACTTCTTATGATAATCATAGAACTAGTTTAAAATAATTACGTTGAGGTATTTTTCCCAATATTTGTTTACAATTTTTTTTTAATATACTCATGAGAAACTTTAATTATAACTTAGTATTAATTTATAATTTAGTATTTGTATGTAATTGCAGAATGTTTTATATTTTTCAAAAGAATGTAAAAGCATGAGAAGGAACAGATGAAATTTTCGTGGTTAATGTGGAAACAAAGAGCAGAGAACATAAAATTTTAATAGAGACGCAATATATGGTTATCAACCGAAGGAAACATAACATGCTTTACCTGCGGTGCATACGGCCATATAAAGAGCAACTGCAGAAATCAAAGAAGTAAGAGCAAAAACATCAAAATGGTAAAAATAAATGACGAAGTCATGGATAAGGAGTAAGTGGAAGACAATTCTGTTCATTGTCGATGTACTAATAATTGCGAAATTTTGAATAACAATTCACTTAAAGTTACATTAAGAGCAGGCTAATAGAAATTGCGCTACAAAAGAGGCATATCCTATTTTTTGCAATCCTAGTCATATGGGTTCTAAAGTGTCGTTACAAATAACCTCACGCAATACCACAAGTAAAATATACCTTTTAGTGTATTTGTAGCAACAAAATATATTGCTTAGTGATACTGCATGCACAAGAACAAATACACTTACCTAATAGCATACCAATCACATAACAAGTAACACGAGAAAACTCATGTATGCACATACATAGTAAATAGCATGTAAATGTAGGTAAATAAGACAAACCATTACTGATAATTCTCATATACATTGGGTAAGTAGACAACGTTTGCACACAATCAGGAAGCAATTACCGATACCTTACGAACTATAATTACAAGAAGAATATTCTTGAATTATAGTCCGAGAGCTTTACCGAATATTGTTCCGATACTTATATTTAATAAAACTAACCGTAGTTAACCAGTAGCCGATCTCAAGCCCCCGAATACTCTTGAGCTCGTAGTTTAGTAGTTTTGCCGATTGCAAGAGCTTCCGAATACCTCTTACGATCTTACTAACAGTAGCTAGACCGTAGCCGAAATAGTTTTGCCGATTGCGAGGGCTCCCGGATACTTTTGAGTTCGTTGTGAATTAGTTTTGCAGATTGCGAGGGCTCCCGAATACCTCTCATGATCGTACTAATCGTATTTAGACCATAGCCAATCTCAAGCCCCAAATACTCTTAAGGTCGGGGTTTTGCCAGTTACTAAACCGAATAATCTTAATATTACCTGTTTTGCTCCATTTGGATCCCAAACCGAAGACGAGTCTTATCTGCAAAACCACCAGATCATTATCGCAGTGGAACCATCTCATCACCCGATAACTTCAACGTAATATACTAAGTTTAAGATAATCTAAGTAGGTAAGTTTCGTTTACATAAACACTTTGTTTCAGAATATAAGTATATACCACCTTAAAGATTATTGTTTTATTTCAAAGGAAGTAGGTCTTTGATTCGAACCTGGAAAGACTGAGTCATACCTTAGCTGCAAAAATAAGCTACATTAAAAAATTAAAGACTATGGTAGAATATGTGCAACATTAAACCACAATGTGGACCATTTCGTGAGAAGGCGGTCAAAAATCTATAGCTTTTGACCGGATTGAAATTTTGATACGTGTTTTTTTAAACGCATTTAAAGTTTAGCAATTTTTAAAGTGAAGTATTGAAACTTGTTATAAGTTTGTTTTACACACAACCTGATATTTTGAGTCATGTTTACAACTTATAGCTATTAAGAATCTAAGATTTTGTCAGAAAGTGCCAAACTTTGGCATCTGTGAAATTTTTGATACGAAAGGTCAACGGTTCGTTTTTTGAACAAGTTTGAGTTAATTAAGAAGCATAAATAATAAAGAACATTGATTAAATTTACTTTAAATAAAAAGGTTTTAATGAACAGGACGTAGGACATTATGTGTAAACTTTTATCAGAAATTTGTAAATTTAAAATTGTCAAATGTATGTACTTGAAATCTTAAAACGATATAAATAACGAAGTTTTGAAAAATTATTATTATTTAAAAAATTTTAGTAAATATTTGTTCTAACTAACCATGATTTTCATCTTCTAGACGTAGTTTAGCTTCTACATCTAATTCAATAGAGTTGTTTTTCCATTTTTGTCGAATATTGGACATATAGGGATCTGATGTGCATAATAAAATAGTAATCAGATCTTCACTAGTACAACATCTAGAAATTTTTCTTTTATTGTGCTCGCGAAAAAATCTGTAGTCTTTTTTCTTGCGTTTCTTCAGATAGATCTCCTTTTGTGTTTAATTATTTGCTGCTCATGGTACAAAAATTTAAGGACAGTTAATGACACACAGTATTTTCCGTTTTAAAGTATAGCTGTTTTTATGCGTATTCTCCAAATTTTTTTGCATTTATCTTCCTGCTGCACGGTAGCACTTGTAATATAATATTGAATAGCCTTATTAGTTCCAAATATACACCTGTGATACATGCTGCAGTTTCTGGATCTGAAAAAAATCTCCTTGCAGTATTTCCATCGTTTGTGTGTCCTTGTCCTTACAGTATTTCCATAGTTTGTGTTTCCTTCTCCTTGCTTTGGCTGATCGATCATTGGACCTAGTTCTAAATATTTTTCTGATGTATATTTGGCTTACATTGCTTGTATTGTCTTTGATCAGAGGACCCATCACATCACATATAGAAACTAAAGAAATTCTGGCATTTGCAAGATTTTTCAAGCGATCAGCATCAAGCGTATTTAACAACCTCCGGCATACTAAAGCTTCTTCAGGAGTAAATTTCTTGTCTTCAGTCGCTGTAAAAATATTTTTCAAAATCCGTTTTGTGCGCCTTGGGCTTGCTTCAATTATCCCAATTTTCGATTTTTTATTTTGTATTGGTTGAATTTGGTACAAAAATGAGTCCTTGATGATTATTGGAAATATTTCTTCATTGATATTCTGAAGTTTGCGTCTTCGAGTTCTTTCACTACATTCATCAATTCTTTTTGCTGGTCGACTCTGTTTCCCACACTTGGTATTTGTAGATATATTTGAGAACCATTCACGGTTACATCCTTTCCTTGTTATAAGAGCATTCAATATAGCGTGCTTTCAATCTTTTTCCAAAATGTATAATTTTTTATTTATGTATTTCAATTTCTTCTGTACAGCATATTTTAAAAATCTTATTGCCTAGTATATGCAGTTCAATATCGTGTAAATCATTTAGTTGAAAGAAAATATCGGCCAGATCACTGTAAGTGTACAGCCATTGTTGAAATTGTAATGAATAACAATTATGAACACATTACTTAAAATAATCTTACTCGCAACAACGAAAAAATTCAGATAGACAGATAACATCACAATCAAGACACCAACACCTACACAAGCGCATATACGAAGGACGAGAAGACCACAGCACAAACAATAGACTTGAACTCTTCACGTTTCGTTTTTCCAAAAATTTCCCTTTTAATTTCTAATGGGTTGTGGGTAAATGATTTTTGCCAGAATTTCTTGAGATATGTTCTTTATTAGACGCAGTTGTGAAAATCAGCATATACATTATGCCCAAGCAATTCCGAAAAAAACCTGTTTTATATCTCTATAATAAGGATAAAATATATTAAAACTTAAGTACTTTTCCATCTGAAATCCGTCTTTCATCAAAGCGATTTGATAAAAAGATACTTCGAAAATTATCACAAGAGAAAACACATTTTTTACTCAGAAAATATTTGACCTTGTATCAGAAAATTTGCTCACGGTAGGATTGTGCCGGGTATACAATAGTGCATAGGAGTGTAGATGAGAGTTTGGACTATAAGATAGTACTAGTCTCTTTACGTACTTTTGAAGTTATGCTCTATTAAGTGGGAAGATTTAGGAAAATTTGGACTTTTAAAACATATTAAAAAAAAAGTTACTTCCAAAAAGTTGTAAAACATTTTTTTCCTACTAGTATAGCTAACAAGTTGTAGGATATATAAAGAACAACAACAACTAACAATTTTTTTAATATAAAAACAATTTATTGAGGGTGTTGTCAATATACGTTGTTTTTAAACTCTTTAATTTTAATTATGTGTTGATTCTTTTTTCCCAAAATCTTACTAAAAAATTCAAAGTGATCAGGGGTTTTAGCTAGTTCCTATGCGTATTTCACTGGGGCTAATGCAGATCATCACCCAACATTTCTTAGAATAATTAAAGAGATTTATTTCAAACTTCCACTTTACTAAGTGAGAAGCTTAAAAACAAATATCAAAGTGATAAAAAGAATTCACTGATCAGTTTTCCTTTTTCATTTTCTTACGTTTTATTCTACAACTGGTTGTTTTTTTTGGACTCAAATTGTAGTTGTAAGAGAAATAAAGAACCACTAATAATAGTTTTAATATAAAAATAATTTATTTAGAGTGTTGACAACATAAGTTGTTTTATTTTGTACAAGCTCTTGCATTTTTAAATTAGTACATATTTTGGGGGAATTGTCTTTTTCATATTTTGGGGAATTGTCTTAGTTTCAAATTCAAAGTGATCAATTGAGGGGTTTTACTTGGTTCTTCTGCGCATTTCACTGGGGCTAATGCAGATAATCAGGAAAGCTTTACCCAACGTTTCTTAGAATAACTAAAGATATTTTTTGATTGATAACTTTGAATTTTTTAGTAAGATTTCGGGAAAAAAGAATCAGCACATAATTAAAATTAAAGAGTTTAATATACAAAATTTATTTTGTTTAGAAATCTTAAAACAAAAAAGTTTTAGATGTTTAAAAATTAAAAACTTAAAAAGAAATTTCTAGTTTTAGCAATATAATGAAAATGTCCATTTTGAGCCACCCTGTTCACTGGGATATATGTAGTTAAAATAAAGTTTCAATATTTTGGTTCCCGAGATATACAAGTGCCTACTTTCGAATGGACATTTTACAATTGGTGATAGTAAAAATTAGTTTTTGCCGCCTTCACATGAAATGGTCCACTGTGCCCCGCAGGTATTTTAAATTGTCCCTGAAGTGAGCTCTTTTTATGAAATATTGAATTTTTCAAGTACATATTAGCATATTAAATTCCGTATTGCGCCACCTCTGAGAAACAATTGCAACTTGCTGACTTTTGTTAGAAATAGTGTTAAATAGCTTTCTCAAAATGTAAGGATTGGGCCGGAAAGCGAACATGGAGCAAAATGAACGAAATTTAAGAAGTGTGTTTGATACAAACCATGGAATATGTGAGAACATGATAACATCAAAGCATAACTTAGTAAGTAGAATTATTCTTACAAACAAAGAAATTGATTTTTACAAGGTGGAAAGCTTAAAATTAAAAAATATAAAGTGCAATATTGGGTCGGTGTTAGGTTAACATAATACCTAACTTCTATAACGAATCTTTTGAAATGAAAGTTGTGCTACCAATTCCAAACAAAGAATTCATGCAGGTTGATACTGAAAAGATATATATGGCATGAACGAAAAATGTAAAATATATGGTAGACGATGAAATTTATATTGAGAAAATTAATAGAGCAAAAAATTTTATAAAAAGTTTATTAAATGATATATATATATATATATATATATATATATATATATATACATAAATACCTCTATATATACATATATATATATATATATATATATATATATATATAATATGTGCATATAACATTATGTGCATATATATATATATATATATATATATATATATCTACATATATATATATATATATATATATATATATATATATATTTATAACAATATAAATATTTATATATATATATAAATATATATATATATATATATATATATATATATATATATATATATATGTATATATACTCATAAAATGTCCATAAAATTTTGTACCATGGGGAGCAAATAATTAAACACAATATACTGCCAATAGATCTATCTGAAGAAGCGTAAGAAAAAAGAAATAAAGACTACAGATTTTTTCGCGAGCACAACACAAGAAAAATTTCCAGAAGTTGTAGTAATGAAAATCTGATTACTATTTTATTATGCTCATCAGATCCCTATTATCCAATATTCGACAAAAATGGAAAACCAACTCTATTTGCAGAAATATTTACTAATTTTAATAATTATATTGCAAATAAATCGTTATATTTACCGTTTTAAGATTTCAAACATACATTTCACAATTTTAAGTTCACAAATTTCAAATAAAATGTCCATTTCTTCTTCAAAGAAATCTTTTTATCTTTAGTAAATTTAACCAATGTTTTTTATTGTTTAGGCCTTCGACCTCTAGTATAAAAAATTTCACAGCGGCCAAGGTAGAAAGCTTAAAATTAAAATATATAAAGTGCAATATTGGGTCGGTGTTAGGTTAACATAATACCTAACTTCTGTAACGAATCTTTTGAAATGAAAGTTGTGCTAGCAATTCCAAACAAAGAATTCATGCAGGTTGATACTGAAAAGACATATATGGCATGAACGAAAAATGTAAAATATATGGTAGACGATGAAATTTATATTGAGAAAATTAACAGAGCAAAAAATTTTATAAAAAGTTTGTTAAATGATATATATATATATATATATATATATGTATATATATATACATATAAATATCTATATATATATATATATATATATATATCATTATGTGCATATATATATATATATATATATATATATATACATATAAATATCTATCTATATATATATATATATATATATATATATATACATTTAAATATTTATATATATATATATATATATATATATATATGTATATATATATACATATAAATATTTATATATATATATATATATATATATATATATACATATATATATATATATAATTATATATACATATAAATGTATATATATATATATATATATATATATATATATATAAATATATATATATATATATATATATATATATATATATACATACACATGAATATCTATATATTTATATATATATATATATATATATATATATATATATATACATACATGTAAATATATATATATATATATATATATATATATATATACATACATGTAAATATATACATATATATATATATATATATATATATATATATATATATATACATACATGTAAATATATACATATATATATATATATATATATATATATATATATACATACATGTAAATATATATATATATATATATATATATATATATAAACACATACACATACATATATATATATATATATATATATATATATATAGGTGTTAGGTACTAGTTTAAATCACCATGTTTTCTGGTCAGCCATAACCTGATCTCGGATATTAATGTATATAACCATCTTCCCTTTTCATTTGTTGAGCAGCGTTCCTACCATTTCTGTAGACATAAGTCCATGAATTCTACATCGATTGCGATCATACCTGGAATGATAAAAGCGGCTTCGTTCGGCACCGTTCAAAATGCATTACATACTCTCAAAGCAGCTAGCCTACACACAGGGATTCCAACCGCACATATGTTGAGTATCTAAGTGAACCTGACCATACCGCGTGTGCATACAGAATAATGCTCCTTACTATTCCAGCGAGCAGTTTCCTTAAAGATACGTGGGCCCTCTTGTATTTGGTGTAAAGCGAGATAGCCCCAAGCAGGTTTTTGATGATATAAACCGCAAGTGCTCACGAAAAGATAGACGTGTATCAATACTCACGCCTAGATATTACATAAATGCCTTGGATTGTATGCAACAGGTGGCAACAGTTAAGGTAATAGTTTCCCTAGCCTTACGGCAACCAATCAAAACCGTTTCTGCTTTATGATCAGTTAGAGTTAATTCAGGTTTTTACTATCTATACACTGGCTTTCGCAATGGTTTCTGCCTCTAACAATTCTTTGGCTTCACACTTTAACGCCATTTCTTCTGCGAATCCTAATATATTAACCCTTTTAGGGAAACGCAGTCTTAGTACTCCTTCGTATATTACGTTCCGTTGTCCAGTATATCATACACAGTGGCCGAGGGGTCATCTAGGGATTTAATGTGTTGGTATCAACACCAACTTCTGTTGCTTCCATCTTGCTGAAAAAGTTCCATTACTTAAGCATGCATTTGTCACTCGTAAGAACTTCTCGGAACACAACTTGACGACCTCTTTTAATACTATATTTGGAATACAGTAAAGAGCCAGTGGCTTTTTGTCTCTGAACGTCTTCAATTTTAGTTATTGTAACCGAAGGAATATCTAAAGTTAGTGAAAAGATTCTTTGATCTTTTTTGTAAGAAAATATATAAATATATATTTTATGTGCGATGCGCTGTTTCTTTATTATATATATATATATATATATATATATATATATATATATATTACTTTTTTCTTTAGTTCACACATGAACTATCACTTATACACTATAGAGAAACTAAAACTAAAAACTGATTAACAAAAGTATTTACAGTCTTATATATACATTCTTTATCAATACCTTTGTTAGAAAAATGCGTTTTCCATATCGTATATTTAGTTAGAAATATTAGTTTCTTTATTCCTAAAAATTATTTTCTCTTTAATTATATATTTCTTATCTCTATTGCCTATAGCTAAAGTTTGTTTAAAATCATGAATTATTCTGAATATGTGATATCATTGTTTATGATATGTTATTTTGCTAATGTTCTTATTTAATTACCGTCTGTATCTGAGGATGACCTTAACTCTATTCGTCCTAAACAACCCCTACTTATGCTATGCTAGGTTGAGCATTACGTATTCTTTCTAATTCTTGTTCATAAACAATTCTTAAGTTCTCGTTAGCTCTGTTTTGTTTATATATAATGTAATATTTAAATATTTTGATAGTTATACATATTTTTATTATTAAAAAAATAAATGACCTTACTGGGTGATTTTCTTTAGGTATGGTATGGAAGAAATACCTGCAACAACCATTAAACCCATTAAAATTTAAAAGAAAAATTACTGGAAAAACGATACTTCAAGGGTGCATGGGTACCCGTCTATGGTTTTTGCTGTGGTCTTCGTGTCCTTCATATGTGCGCGTGTGTACGTGTTCGTTTCTTGATTGTGAAATTATCTAAAAATCAGTATAAGAAATTGAGGAAACGGCGCCAGTGAAAAGAATTCCGGGATTTTGACAGAGTATAGGGATTTAGTCTCAGTCAAAAAAGAATGTTTATCTCCACAAACTGATATAATTGTCACTTCCACTTCAGCAGAAATGAAATTGAGAGATCTTCTTGAACACACTGCCAAACGGTTGTTAAATACTCTGGATGCTGATCGCTTGGATAAACTTGGAAATGTCAGCATTACTTTAATTTCTAAATGGGGATGTGAAGGGTCCTCTGATTAAAGACAATACAAGCAATGTAAGGCCGAATCAGATGCTGACTAATTTATGGTATCTTTCGTTCCATTACGCTTAACAAAATGTTATACCGGGTTAGAGCCATCAACCAGCAGAGCAAAAGAAATTGATGTATGGAAAAATAAAATGCCCTCATCAAAAATATATTGCAGATCAATAAATAAATATTGCAGAAAAATAAATGCATAAAAGTTTGGGGAATACGCAAAATAAACATGTAGCTATACTTTATAGTGATAAATACTCATAAAATGTCCATAAAATTTTGTACCATGGGGAGCAAATAATTAAACACAATATACTGCCAATAGATCTATCTGAAGAAGCGTAAGAAAAAAGAAATAAAGACTACATATTTTTTCGCGAGCACAACAGAAGCAAAATTTCCAGAAGTTGGAGTAATGAAGATCTGATTACTATTTTATTATGCTCGTCAGATCCCTATATATCCAATATTCGACAAAAATGGAAAAGCAACTCTATTTGCAGAAATATTTACTAATTTTTTTTTTTAAATAATTATATTGCAAATAAATCGTTATATTTACCGTTTTAAGATTTCAAACATACATTTCACAATTTTAAGTTCACAAATTTCAAATAAAAGTTTACATATAATGTCCATTTCTTCTTTAAAAAAAATCTTTTTATCTGAAGTAAATTTAACCAATGTTTCTTATTGTTTAGGCCTTCGACCTTTAGTATAAAAAATTTCACAGCGGCCAAAGTTTTTCTGGCAAAATCTTAATTTTCTTATATATGTAAGTTGTAAACGTGACTTAAAATATTATGTTGTGTGTAAAACAAACTTTTATAACACGTAACAATACCGGCACACTTTTGTACCAAAAATAGCAAATAACTCAAATGCGTTTTAAATCCATCATAACTATTTTTCTAACAACTCGATTTCAAAGCTTTTCACCTTAACTTAAAGCCTAAAGTCTCACCTCGTGAACAAAAAAATCGCGTATCGAAATTCCAATCCGTTCAAAAGTTATATATTTTTTACCGTCTCCTCGGGAAATGGCCCACTGTGCGACGCCGTTTTGAAATGATATGCATTGTATAATTATTGTACTGAGGGGTTATGGAATATGATGTTTTGTTCAAACACAAAGCAATTGACGTTTTGCAAGTCAGCCTATCAGTTGATCATATACTTGCTCTAAAATGATGTGATTTTTAATATCTCCTCCAAGCATTGTATTCAGAATTTTCTAAAATCTGGAAAAAATTATTTGCTTTTCATTGTTCTCAATTAATGTGTTAATAGCTAATTCGATTTTTATGACATCATCATAATCTGGAACGACTGTGACGAATTTTAATACAGATCCTAAGAAATTTATTCCTCTTTTACCTATATTATGCTCCTCTATCTGTTTTGCTAAAATTTAAATTTTTGTGATAAAAATTTTTTCCTCTGTAGTGGGTTTGTAATTATAACTAACTACTTCTCTATATGACATGAATATTTTTGTTAAGTTAGTTATATGAAATAAGCATTCAAATAAGTTGTCGTCGTCACTCCTTGTTAGTACATATTTTCGTCCTATTAAATTTTGTAGTGACTAGGAATATTGGGAATTTCTTCATCATCTTTGTTGAGTACATAGGTCTTTATGTATAATCTCTCTTTGGGTAAATATTGTGTCCTCACGATCTTCTATAACTATGGCTTTTTATAGCGACCGTATATTGTCTTTGGCTACTCCTATCTAGTTTCCTTCCTTGAAATTCCTATGCTTTGTGTCTTCGCTTAATCTTTGCAATGTCTAAGTTGAGGCGTTTTTAAGTTTCTTCTTTGTTGAATTAATTAAATTGAAGTGTAGATCTGTTAGTTTCTGTCCCATGACCGAGTGTCTCGAATTGTTTAATTCTTTCACTGATAAGAGTAATTCTTCCGTTGCTGATGTTGAATTTTTTATCTTTAATATTCTTGCTAGTTCTGATATTGAGCTGTGCGCGCGTTCGACTTGTCCGTTGAAATTCGATCTGTATACCGTCGTTTGAATCTTTCATATATTATATTTTTCACACAATTGATTTACCATTGGTGTGTTTAGTACAGCATGTAGTACCTTTTCAATTTCTTTATTTACGAAATCGTTATAGGATATGGGTACTGTTTCGTCGAAATGGGTTCATCCGTTTTTGTCATAATTGTAGCTTCTACATTTGTAGTGAAGGGTAATGGTCCTATAACATTGTTCCCTTCATCAACTTGTCCATCCTGTCTTCGTAAATATTTTCTCTGAATGTTAATTTTTGTGTATCTATTTTTGCTCCTAGCTTAGTTATTCCTTCCTATCTAAGAATTCAATCAAAGTCGTAAATATATGTATGGTGTTTCGAAGAAATCTATGCTTTTGCGTAGAAACTTTATTGTCTGTTTTGAGGTAACCAGGGACGTGCCGTGTATCGAACTTACTTGTCTACTATCTCTTGGCTTAGTTAAAACATTAAATCTTAATTGTTTGTTAATGTAGTTATGGGTAGCTCCAATAACTTTAAAG